>CAJHQP010007935.1:0-29560 GCA_905132765.1 Moricandia arvensis
AGCTAAGCCAACATTCGTTGGTAGTGTCATTTTGGCACATGAAGTGGAATCGATTGACGACATGCTAAGACCATCAAACGATTTTGGCCATAAAGCATCGATCGATTTGTCAAGACACCATCGACCGACTATATATTCGAGAAGGACGATGAAATAATCATTCCAATAGATATCAACGTCAGTTGTAATCCTTCGATTCAAAATGATGTTTCTCCCGGAGGTAGAAGTTTTAAGTCGGGGGTGTGTTCACTGAACACAACTGATAGACCTGGTATGAAGATATAGTAAACTATCTTGCGGCCGAAGTAGAACCCAAACTCTTCAAAGGATATTATAAAACGAATTTTTTGAGAAAAATCCGAAGATATCACTGGATGAACCTTACCTTTATCAACACTGTTCTAACGGCATATACATACGATGTGTTGCTGAAAGTGAAACTCTGGAAATTCTTATATCATTTTCATGGATCCGATTACGCCGGACATTTCGCTAGTTTTAAGCAATGTCAAAAATTCTACAAGCAGGTTTTCGGTGGCCAAATATGTTTCGAGATGCTCAAGCCTACGTAGCAAAATGCGACCCCTGCCAAAGAAGAGGAAAAATCATCAAGAGAAACGAAATCGAACAAAATTTCATACTTGAAGTTGAAATGTTTGATTGTTGGGGCTTCGATTTCATGGGTCATTTCCCTTCTTTGCACGGAAATAAATACATATTAGTTGTCGTAGACTACGTATCCAAATGGTTCGAAGCAATAGAAACTCCAATAAATGACGCTTCCATATTCGTTTAACCTTTTAAGAGCATCATCTTTCCTAGATTTGGAGTTCCTCAAGTAGTTATAAGCGACAAAGGTACAGACTTTATAAACAGAGTATTAGAAAACTATTCAAGAAACATGGAGTTCACCATTGAGTAGCCACACCCTATCATCCTCATACCAGCAGACAAGTAGAAGTATCCAACCGTCAAATCAAAGAAATCTTAGAAAAGACTGTAGGATCAACCTGAAAGGATTGGTCTCTAGAATTTGGATGATGCTCTTTGGGCATACCGAAAAACGTTTAAAACACTGTTAGGAACTACCCCATTTCACCTATTCTATGGAAAAGCATGCCATCTCCCCTGTAAAATTAGCGCATAAAGCAGAATGGACCATCAAAAGGAAACATTTTGACGCTGAACCCGCAGCAGAAAAGAGATTAATCCAGCTAAAAAAGCTAGACAAAATTAGGTATCGCCGCCTAAGAGAACTTGATCCCTCTCCCCGTAGTTCTAACAACAATAAGCTTACAAATTTGAAATCAAAAAGTTTGGGATTATGGAATGAAATGAAAGAGAAAGTGAAAGTGAAAGTGAAAGTGAAAGTGAAAGTGAAAGTGAAAGTGAAAGTGAAAGTGAAAGTGAAAAGTGAAAGTGAAAGTGAAAGTGAAAGTGAAAGTGAAAGTGAAAGTGAAAGTGAAAGTGAAAGTGAAATGGTTTGTGTGTATAAGGAATAAGGATAAGGAGATATAGATGTCGACTTTAGGTGCATATAGAGCTTGAAATTGGCTTTTCATGGTGGTTGGTGTATTGATGATAATGGGAAATGTTATACATAAAAGAGGAATATGAGAATGATAGAGTAAAAACAATCATTTTTGAAATAGAAAAATAATTACATTTTCGTGCATAATTTAAACTTCTATGGTGAATAGGGTGAATAATAGGACAAATAAAAATTCAAAAAATAAGACATATTACTTTTGGGGTTGACTTCAAATTTTAGGCCATATTTAAAAGACATTATTACATCCTATGTCATATTTAATCTTTATATTTACATGATTTGTCGCATCCTTAACTTGGCCCATCATTCTTAACTAAATTAGTTCTCTTTTAGTTTATAAAAGACTACTTTCCTTAAAAACTAAGTGGCATGCTTTCACGACAACCATTGATCTGTCTTCAATTCTGATGGTTAAGATCTACTTTTCCAAATCTTGATTAGACTTATATCTACCAAAATTAGATTAATTGTGGTGCTCACAAAATCTATAGCCCAGATTATAATCATTGTATTAAGCAAAATCATCATTTTTATCGTGTTTTTACTTTATTTTGTTTCTTCAAGTCACATCTCCCGAATCTCAGAGGTGAAAACCTAGCTCATCTCACAGTTCGAATCCGATGGCAACAAAGTCCCCAATTTTAACTACACTCATTGAAGCATTACTCATCTATAAAACCTGGAGATCACTTCACAAACCAAGTCTCAGGCTACAACTATTGTCGCCAACGACTTCCATCAAAAGGGGTTCTGAATATCGTGCTCAAATTACTTCCTTTAGTCCCAAGCTTGTATCTTTAGATCCAGATTGGCTTCTTTAATGGGTTTTTGATATGTACTCATCAACGGGAGATGATTCTTTGCTTCTAAATAATTTCATTCCCTATTTTTCCATTCTAGATTTGGAGGTCAGTTCTAATAGCCTATAAAAGCTAAGAACCTTTGTATTTCTCATTCACCTTTCAATCATCAATCAAAAAGCTTTTGTTTTCAAAACTAATGTCTTTGAGTATTCTGTTTTTCGAGTTAGGACAGGTTGTGAAATCAAGGTAGCTTAATTTTGTGGGATATAGAGTTAGTTCATGTGAGGAAAATCTATTGAGCTAAGCATGTGTCCATTGATTCTCTTGGTTCAGCCTTAATCTAAGAGCATTGATGTCTTTAAGCTTGAGTCTCAATGTATCTTGTTTTAGAAATTATATGGATATAAGTTATATCAAATGTGGTCTTTTCAGCTCATGTTCTTGCAAATGTGGCAAATTTACTAATCTGGTGTACAATATATGTTTGTGAATCATTGTACATAGAATCTTTGTATGTACGGATAGTTAAAAAAAATTGTGTACACATATTCGCCCATTTGATCGAACAATGTTGTAAATTCATGTTATACATTCGTAAATGTCTAATTGAATATCACTTTGGTTGGAGGTCTCTATCCCATAAAATAAAATTATATGATATTGTTGGCCTACCATGGAAACAAATTGCTTGGCATTCGCAAACAGATGTGAATGATGCGAAAAGCACGTCCCAATAATAAACCAGTCTACCGAGCTCATGAGCTTGGTGACATCGTCTTACTTGTTCATGCGTGCCATGAATATTATTGGCCCAATGAACCCTTAATATCGAGAAGAATACTAACTTGTACTCATAGATCATTTCACCGAACAGGTAGAAGCACAAGCTTCCCCTATGGTAAAAGAAGTCCAAGTCTGCAGCTTATAAAATCAGTTGTTTCCATCATAGTCAACTTCTGGAGTTCAGTTTTCATCTTTTTATGCTTGTCTGGATTCTATTGAAAGTCTCTGTTGTGTATTTTGTGGTCAGGAGATCCAGATCAGACCCATAAGGAAAACGATAGATGGAAGATCTGTGTTATCCAAAGACATAAAGGGGAGTTGGTTTTCGGTGGCTCAGACACTTGGTCAAGGTATTTTATCTTAGTATGATATGGCACATATTTAATATGTCTGACTCACTTTGGGTTTCGTGAATCCATCATTATCTCATGCGTCATAGCTCTTTCTGGGATATGAGTGATTAGACTACATGACCATGGATATGGGGGAAAATCCTCAAGATACGTTCACTAACATATCATATTTTCAGGATTGAAGTAGGAAATGGTGAAGGGATTTTTTCTGCAAGATAATTGATTGTCTGTTGGTGGACTTATTGATATAACATGAGTAGTTGGCAAAACTATCTCATTTGTCAGCTTCAGCATTGCTCTATACTCAGTATCTGCACTAGAACATGAGACCACCTTATGCTTTTTCCTCTTGAAAGTAACCAAGTTCACACCAATAAAGGTGCAATAGCCAATAGTAGATCTTCTATCAACACTATCAACAGCTTAGTCTGCATCACAGTACCCAACCACTTTAGTGCTTCCATTGCAACCCATCTAGACCTCTTAATCAGGCGATCCATTCAAATACATCAAGATCTTTTATACCATGTGCCAATGATGCTACTTTGGGACTTGCATATGCTGGCTCACCAGGTTCACAGCAACACACATATCAGGCCGTGTAATGGTTAAGTAAATCAACTTGCCAACGAGCTTTCTATAAATCTTAGGATAATGGAATGGCTTTTTATCTTCAAATCTCCCCCTCACGTGGAACCTAGTACCCTTCTTCAAAGGGAATCTTGGCTGTGGGAAGGACCTTGAGTAAAATTGACGAGCTGGAGAAGTATCTAAGTAACTCCTTCGCCATGAAAGATTTTGGATACAGATAAAAAAAGTTTTGTATGATAATTGTTTTACAAATAGATGAGAAGCCACTTCAATTATGAAAACTACATTGAAGAAGTATTCAAAAGGTTTCACATGGACAAAACTAAAGTTTTGAGAACTTATCTTGCTACACACCTTAGACTAAGCAGTAGGTAGTTTAATGTATGGTATGTTATGTACAAGACTGGATATGAATTAATTCTTTGGAAGAGTTAGTGGGTTTATCTCTAGTCCGGGAAGCGAACACTAAGAGAAAGCGAAGTAGATCTTGAGATATCTCTAATAGACTTCTAGTTTGAAGATTTACGTTTGGAGGTAATAGGCCATTGCTTGTTTGTTTTAATGATTATGATTTGGATTAGGACGTTGATTCTAGGAAATCTCCTTCATTGCTCGTTCATATCACATGGGATTCAAGGTTGCAAACTTCTATTGCGTTAACTACCACAGAAGCTGAGTTCATAGCGGCAATTGAAGCTTGCAAGGAGTTGTTGTGGATACAAAACGTATTTGAGAACATCTTTTTCAAGCAGGATATGTATAAGTTACTTTGTATTAGTTAAAATGTGTTCTATGTTGGGAAGAATTCTACATTTTACATGTTTTCTAAAACATTAACATGAGGTATAATTAGTTATGTAATGTGTTTTCTTCTAAGAAATTGGAATTTGGAAAGGTTCAGAGACATAATGAAGTTGTAGTTGAACAAGTCCTTTTTGAGGGGGAAGTTTGTAATTGCATAATTATAGCCAGGATGCTTGGTACCTCCACCTAGTTAGAGTTCCTGTTAGCGGAGAAACCAATGATTGTGGTTTTGTTGAAATGAAAAAGTCCAGAGATACCTAGAAGTTCAGACTGGAGATGCAAAAAAAAAAAAAAACCCACCAATAGCTTTTGTGTCAAGGAAATACTATCAAAAGTTTTTAAATTTGGATCAGTGATATTAATCATGAGATTAGTATTAGATCTAGGGATAGTTATATTGATTCCAAAATGCTATAGTAAACTTGAAATTAAGAGCAGTAATTAAAGTGATGGCGATAAAATACAAAAGTAAATTGCATAAGGTAACTTACATAAGGCAATTTGTATAAGGAAGAGGCTGAAAAGCGAAAACCTAAAATGAGCAAGGTAATGACAAATGGATTAACTGGTCAACTCTACTAAAAATGTTAGGGCAAATCATTAAACACAACCCAAGATATAGAGATTTATAGAGTTCATTCCACACTCGTGATAATGAGTCATTCCTTAAGCATAGTTTTCTATTCACTTGTCGCTTGTCATCTCCCTATCTCAAGAATCATTAAGAGCGAGTCAGTATAATCATTTCTAAAAACTTTTATGGGCTAGAGAAGGTGTAGCACGCATACATTTCATAGTCATGGTTAATTACTCCAAAGTAATAATTGAGCCATCAAAATTATTGGAAATCAAGGACGAACCATCCCTGACATCCCTTAGTCAAAAAAAATCACAATCCACGTGATCCAAACAAAACTATATGCAACGAATCAAGAAGCATGTACTAAAATATGTCGAACGTGCATATGGAATATTGCAATCAAGAATTATAACTGTGGCTAAATCATCACGTTCTAGTGTAAGAATGACACTACAAAAAACATGGAAAATTCATTTAGAATTCATAATGGAAGTCAATCTATCGGGAATTCCAAAAAAAATCCTTATGCAAATCGTCAAACTACATTTCGTTGAAATACGTTGAGAAGTAAGAATAAACTGACTTCTTTCGGGAATTATCAATGGATTAACTTCCGTTAGGAATTCCGAACAAACTTCCATCTGTCGGAAATTTAATGATATTTTTACAATGAAAAATATATTTGTTATATAGTTCTTGTAAATTTCAAAAAGATTTAATGGATTTCTGATGAACTAAAAATATTCATCAAGCATTCATCAAAAATTTCGGGAAAGATATATAATTTTTATGTAGTCATTTAAAAAATAAAGTATCCAATGAATATATTTAGTTCATCATGAATCTGTCAGGAATTTGTCCACATGATTATGTAACTACAACTTCCCCTTATGAAAACTAAGCGCACAAAAATATATATGTCATCTAATCATTTTCTTTTGTGTATGATAAACTTCATATAAATCCAACACAAAATTATTTACATAAGAATACACATATGCTATAAACGAAGTCATCAGGTGACTCTACAAAAACTCTTAAATTGAAATGTATATGCCCTATTTGTCGGAACAAACGGAATTTTAAGATTGCGGAAGTTTGGAAACATTTACCTATCAGTAGGTTTATGCCGGGATATAAGATTTGATATATCCATGAGGAAGATCAAATTGTGGTAGTAACAGAGAACCTCATACTGTGGTATAGGTTAGACGAACCTAGCAGGGTGAAGATTATGGTGTAAATATTGTACAGATGGTAAATGATGCACTAATGTTACATAATGATGCAATCCAAGACGAGCCAACCTTAGAGGATCCAGATGATGAGCTTGAATGGATGCAACAACCAATGACTATGAAGAAGATGATATGGACCAGAATGACGATGAGTCTCTCTTATCCCAAAAGGAATCTAATGTTTAGAAGAAAGATTCATTTGCAATCTCTGATGGGCCTATTACAAAATCTAAGTCCAAGACGCTAATTGAGAAGATTGTTTGCCTTATTTCAAACTTGGAGAGTGAAGACCAGCTTCTAGGACGATCCAACACCCCAACCACCTACCATTACTCTATTGTCTCAACCACTTAGTTAATTTCTTGTCTGTTTTAGTTTTTTCTATGATGCGCTGCAGCCTATCTACTTATTTTCTTGCCTCTTCTATTTAGTCTTTCGAAAATCACTATGTTTTTCAATCATCATTTTAATCAAAACTCTTTTTTATTTTCTCTGAACAACTTGATTGGAAGGTGTATGAACCTAAAATAATCAACAAACTCTCTACTTGACAGGTGTGTCAAATCCAGAACCTAGAGAGGTTAGCCTGAGGCCATTCTGCAACCTTAAGAGTATCCAAACAACCCTTCCAACCATCCATCTACCAAGTCAGAGGAAGCTAGTCAGCTGGCCGACCCATGTATCAGCCCTAATCATCCATCAACCATCAAGAAACCACCAATCAATTAGTCTTAGTTTAGATCCACCCAAAATTAGAGTGGAAACATCTTGGGAAGAAGTCTTTAAGTGGCATCAGAGCAACAACTATGTAGATCTACAAGTTTTGGGTTATTTTTTCAATCTTTAGCCTATCAAAGTCTGAAACTTTCTGGTATTTCAAGTTCTTCTCTTTGGAAAATTTGCTTTCATCTTGTAAATTTGGGTATCTCTGCTCTTATCAATCGCTTATACGTCTATGTGTTTGTAAGTGAGCCAAATCTGATTAAAATATCCCAAGGAAAAATTGGGTGCAGTCAAGAAGAAATCAGACTGAGGTTTGATAAAATCACTTTCTCATCCAAAATATTGCAATAAGTATATCTGGTATTTTCTTTGGGCCTTTGGGTCTTTTGCTTTCACTTGATTGAGTTGGTTACAGAACTTTTGAATCACCTTCACCACAAAATTATGAGAGAACAAAAGGAGATCATGAGAGAGAGAGAGAGAGAGAGATTTGTATTTTGCTAAAGTTTGTTGATTTTGTTGGAAAACATGTCAGGCGACAACAATGAGCAACCAGAGGAGACAACACCTATTGTCAACATTAATCTTTCCAGATGCAAGCAATGATAGCTGAGATTACTAAGCAGGTTCAGGATAATCTACCAAGAAGATTTCCAACAAAACAAAAGAGGATACTAAGGCTTCTGGGAATGGACGAGATGACAAAGGAAAAGCTCCAGCCACAAGATCTAGAGATGTTAAGTGCTTTAAGTGTCATGGCATTAAGAATTATGCCAATGAGTGCTCAAACAAGAAGCTGGTGATCTTCTTGAGAACGAAGAGTATGAGTCTGAAGAAGAACCACCATTGATTCATACTGATGATGAGGAAAATATGGATTATCTAGTCAAGGGAGAGATGTTGGTTACTAGGAGAAGTTTGAGTTTCAAGCAAAAGAAAGAACAACAAAACCAGCGTGAGAACATATTTCATACTAGATGTTAGATTCATGACAAGGTATGGAGCTTGATTGTTAATGGAGGAAGTTGCACAAATGTGGCAAGTACATCTCTTGTTGAAAAGCTTATTCTGAAGGTTCAGAAACACCCAAGACCTTATACTCTAAAGTGGATTAGTGAAGATGGAGACTTAAAGGTCCATAAACAAGTTAAAGTTTTTATCACCAGTGGAAGATATGCAAATGAAGTTCTCTATGATGTTCTTCATATGGATGTTAGACATATCCTATTGGGAATACCTTGGTTGTATGATCACAAGGTGATTCATGATGGATTCACAAATCACCACTCTTTTGAACACCAAGGCAAGTAGATCACTCTAGTCCCACTTTAACCTTAAGTAGGTCATCGTGATCAAGTACAACTGAAAAAAAAAGATGCTGACAAGGAATAGAAGGTAAGAAACTCCATTTTTTTGTCAAGAGTGTTGAGATTAAGAGACACATGTATGCTCAGCAGACTATGATCTTGTTTGTTAACAAGAGAACACTAACCTCATCTTTTGACATTCACTGGCTATTTCGAGTGAGTTTGATTTCATTTTGTAGGAGTATAGTGATGTCTTTGCAGAGGAGAATGTACAAGGTATGCCTCCAATTTGTGGCATAGAACATCAGGTTGATTTTGTTCCAATAGCATCTTTGCCAAACAGACCAGCCTGTCGTTCCAACCTTGGAGCTTCAAAGACAAGTCACTAAATAATGGAGAAAGGACACATCAGCGAGAGACTCAGTCCTTGTGATGTCACTGTGTTTCTTGTTACAAAAAGGGATGAAACCTGGAGGATGTGTGTCGACTGTAGAGCCATCAACAACATCATAGTAAAGTACAAACATCTCATTTCTCACCTTGCTGATATGCTAGATAAACTTCATGAATGGAAAATTGCTTTTAAACTGCTGGATTCTATAGGAGATTTGTGAAGGAGTTTAGCATCATTGCTACACCTCTCACTGAAGTAATCAAGAAAACAGTGGGATTTACTTGGGGTCCAACTCAAGAAGAGGCCTTCAATCTGCTAAAAAAAAGTTGACTAATGCACCACTTTTTATGCTTTCTGATTTTGGGAAAACTTTTGAAATAGAGAGTGATGCTTATGGTGTAGGTATTGAAGCAGTTCTAATGCAGGAAAAGAAACCCATTGTTTATTTTAGTGAGAAGCTTGGAGGTGCAACTCTGAACTATCCAACCTATGATAAAGAACTTTATGCCTGATCCGTGCACTCGAATTGACAACACTATCTCTGGCCCAAAGAGTTTGTCATTCACGCTGATTATGAACTCTTGAAACACCTGAAGGGTCAACAAAATCTCAACCAAAGATGTGCCAAATGGTGGAGTTTTCGGAAACATTTTTTATGTGATTCAGTATAAACAAGGTAAGAAGAATGTGGTTGTTGATGTCCTTTTTCGAAGGTTCACTTTTGTTTCTACTTTAGAAACTCAACTCCTTGGTTTTGAACAGATTAAGTCTTACTATACAATTGATCTGATTTCAAAGAAATTTTTTTTGAAGTGTTATAAGGTTGATGTAGAGAAACATTTCAAGAATGATGGCTTTCTATTTTATGAGTCAAGGATGTGTCTTCCTAACTGTTATTTGAGAGATCTATTAGTCATGAAAGAACATGGAGGAGAATTGATGTGTCACTTTAGCATTGTTAAAACTTTCAAGAGTTTGCAGTACCATTTCTACTGGCCAAATATGAGAAAAGATGTGGAGAAGCTGTGTAATTAGTCTGCTACTTGCAAGCAAACCAAAGCAACAAACCAAACCAAAAGTATGTATATGCCTCTGCCTATTTCATCTGAACCATGAGTAGATATATCAAGAGATTTTGTGTTTGGATTGCCTAGAACTAGGAAGGGAAAAGATTTCTTTGTTGTGGTTGATAGGTTTTCTAAGATGGTTTACTTTATTTTATGTCACAAAATTGATGATGGCTCTTTGATTGTTGCTATGTTCTTTAGAGATGTGGTTCATTTACAAGGAATGCCTAGGTCCATTGTGTATAATGGAGATATTAAGTTCTTAAGTCATGTCTTGTGGGCTGAACTTGGAACCAAATTTTTATTTTCTACTACTTTTCATCTTCATACTAATGGACAAAGTGAAGTAATTAGTATACCTTTGTCCACTCTATTGCGTGCTATTATTAAAAAAAACTTAAAAGTTGGGAAAATTGTTCGTCTCATGTTAAATTTACATACAACCATTCAGTTCATAGGGATACTAAGTCTTCTCTATTTCAGATAGTTTATGGATTTAGTCATTTGACCCCTTTAAATATGTTGTCTCTGCCTTTGAAAGAACAAGCTAACCTTGATGGCAAGCAGAATTACCAAAAAAAAAATCATTTTTGCATAAACAGGTTAAGGAAAACATTGACACAATATGTATGTAAAAAAAAAAGGCGTGAAGTGATCTTTAACCCTAGTGATTCGGTCTGGATACACCTTAGGAAGGATAGATTCCTAAATGAAAGAAATTCCAAATTGAAGAAGAGAAGAGATGACCCCTTCAAAGTTCTTGAGTGAATCAACAACAGTGCCTTCAATATTCATCTTCAAGGTAAGTATTTTGTGAGTTCATCATCCAATATGTTTGATTTGGCTCCTTTTCATGGCAGATCACTTGGATTTGAGGACAAATCCTTTCAAAGGAGGAGAGAATGATGCAATCCAAGACAAGCCAACCTTAAATGATCTTGTGATGTGCCTCAGTGGATGCAACAACCCAGTGACTATGAAGAAGTTGATATAGACAAGAATGAAGATGAATCTATCAGCCCAAAAGGAGTTTAATGTTCAGAAGAAAGACTCATTTGCAATCTCTGATGAACCTATTACAAGATCTAAGCCCAAAAAGCTAATTGAGAAGATTGTTTGCCTTATTGAGAACTTATAGAGTGAAGAATAGCTTCTAGGACAAGCCAACACTCCAACCACCTACCGTTACTATACTGTCTCAACCACTTAGTTAATTCCTTGTCTGTTTTAGTTTTTATATGCTGCTCATGCAGCCTATCTACTTATTTTCTTGTCTATTTTCTCTTTCCATTTAGATTCTCTTGAAACTCATTATGTTTTTTAATCATTATTTTATTCATTTCTTCTTTGGTGATTCAATTGTTTCCTGAACAACTTGATTGTGAGGTGTGTGAACCCAAATCAATCAATTAACTTTCTAGTTGACTGGTGTGTAGTGTCAAATGTAGAATCTGAGAGAGGTTAACCTGAGGCCATTCAGCAACCTCGAAGTATCTAAACAACCATTCAAACAATCCTTCTACGAAGTTGGAGGAAGCTAGTCAGCTTGAAGACCTATGTATCAATCCAAATCGTCTATCAACCATCAAGTAACCATCTATCAATCTTTCTAAGTGTAGATCTAACCAAAATCAGAGTAAAAACATATTGGGAAGAAATCATTACATGAAATAAAGACTTGTTGTATTATAAATGTGATATTGTTGCAACAACTAAAAATGATGAGACTGACAGGAGGGTTTTTATGTGTTTCAATGCAAATTTTATCAAATTAATCCCACAAACTACTCTTGCCAAGAGAGGTCAAATTGTAGTACGATCGAATTCACAGGGAGTGTGGGCCCATAATAAACTCAATACAGTCGCGATTAAGCTAGGCAAATAGATTAATAAGCAGTAAATAAACTATAGCAGACAATTAATTAATTGGCAAGTAAACAATAATAATAAATAGCTAGATCTAGGGTTTAAGGCAAGTGGATTATAGAGGAAGAAGCTAAAGGTATTAATCATATAACTCGATATCTAATGTAAAAGACGACCAGCTTTCGCTGCAAGTGTAATCTATTGACTAAGTCCGATGTCTCAGCTCTCGCTTGTTGACACGGAATGACCGTCGATCGATGGCAATGATCTTGCGTTGATTGATGGTCTCTTGAGTCAAGCTTTATGACCTAATTGATAAGTTCACTAAATTCACTAAATCAACTCTCGTTTGATTCTAGCAACCTAGCGAAATAGGATTAATTCTGGTAGTAGACCACGTTCTCGCTTGCGCCTAACTATCTTATTATCAGAGTTCTAGTTAGCTACTCTAGAACACAAGCAATAAACACAATTTTATTGATAGATATAACAACCACCCTAGCAATTGTATTGTTTGGCTAATTCATTAATACCATTAATAAATCCTAAACCTAACAAAAGATCTACTCAAACATGATCTTTGTCACAAAAATGATAGATGAATAGAATATATATAGAATAAATATAGAATAGAAATCAAATAAAGAACCAAAGGAGTTTCAGGAGGACTCTGAATGAGTTCCTCTCTTCACTCCTAACTCAAGAACAATAGATAGAATAAAGCCGGATGCCTAAACAATGGCATAGAAACATATAAACAGGGTTTTAGGTCGTCCATGGGTATTTTGGTAATTTGTGAGGCTTCTGAGCTTAAGTCGGCCATAAAACAACTTGGGGCTGTCTTCTGTTATCACCGTCGATCGACACCAAGGCTGTACCGTTGATTGATACTCATTCATCTTCTCGACAGGTTCCTCTCGCGAGGCAGACAGGCCACTCTTCAGCAAATCGGGAATAACTTTAGATCTAACCGTCCGATGGACCTAAAACCGGTGGCATTGGAAATCTAACCCAAATATATATTTTCTGTCAAAATATCAGCTCAAATGAACCGTGGAAAGGTCTCCATCCATAGATAAACATCTGACGCATCTACGCAGTTCTGCATCTCTAAAAGCTCCAAAATTACTAAAGTTCTTCGAAACATACTTGAACCTGAAAATACTCTAAAACCTACTCCAAACAGAGAATAGACTCTAAATATGGCTGATAACATGACACAATAGTGTTAAATATCAGGCCCTATCAAAGACCCACTTGTACAAGTTGAAATAGCGGTGATAATGCATGATTTGAGAATTCTTACGGTTTACACTGAATTTTAAAATGTATTAACTCAACTTTGAGGTTTAAGTATAGTAATTCTGAAAATTATTATGACGTAATAAATTATATTTTAAAATATATTGATTATAATGTTTTAAGTTATAATTTATCAATAAAGTTAATTAGTATGTATTAAAATTGTTTATTATTTAAAAAAATTAATAATATTTTTATCAATCGTGTAAAATCTGATGTTATAGTTCATGTTTGGGATTGCGCTAGGCGTAACAAGTGTGACCGGTCTAGGTCTAGTGAGTTAAAAGAACATCGGCGGTTAATTGGAGACTAGTGAGGACTAGTTTTATATAATGTTATTATATATATTACTATAATACAGAAAGTGTTTTGTAGTCTAGTGGTCTTTGTGTTAACATATCTTTTTAATGAGAGTTTGAATGTTGTTAGGCGCAATTTTTATTTTTATTTTTACTTTAATGAATGTGGACTTAAATATCTATATTTTTTCTAAGTTATGTCGATGCAAACACTTTATCTTCCGTCTTTAACATTCTTTTCTATGATTTTTGACTAGATTAAACTTGTTTTTTCTTAGCTTTGTTATCCTATTATTACATATCTTTAACCTAATATATTATTTTCAACTTATAAATTTAAAAATCTGAGTATTTTTGCGATTTGGTACAAATGCCTCGATTAACAACTGATTAATGTTCACTAGCCGCGTAAACGTTTAATAGGATGCGTTTTAGAACCTGGATTATAGTTAAAATAATACACTAAATATAGTTTGCTGTTAAAATAACATCAAATTTAGTATTGTAGTTGAAGTTTTCTTAGTTCCTATCTTTGTGTGTCTTGAAGTTTTTATACATATTTTGCTTTAGTCAAATTGCTGTCAAATTTTGTCATCCTCTTTACCATTTATCTAATTAAAATATCATTTAATATGTTTAAATAAATTCACTGTTTAGGGTACACAATCAAATATTATATAATTAACTCTAAATTTTATATTTTTAATATGTGATGGGGCAGTAACATTGTGCTGTCGAGCACATGGATAATAAAGCACCAACAAAAGAAGAATCCAAAATTCATCAAATAATTGAAATTAGTATTATTCGATCTGTTCAAAAGCATCCATGGAAACTAACAGGGAACCTAACCTGACCCCTCCTGGCCCTAGTTTCGACATGCCAACACCCAAAGTACTCCATCGCTCTCCCCTTTACTCATTCCAGAAGGATATCCTATATTTTATTTTTTCTTAACATATTTATCCACCAATTTTACTTTTACTAATTTATTTGCTAATCCCTTTACTTATATCTTAATGCAAATATCACCCGTAAATTCAGGCTAATTAACAAAAGCTGTAAATAGTTGAATATTTATATCAGAAAAAATTACATTTACACATACTTTATACTTATTCCTTATCACTCTTACATACTTTCATTATATCAATAACCTTTTACTGTGTAAATATCCAAATTACCTCTGAAAGTGAAACTAAAACTAGAACAATTACCTTTTTACCTTAATAAATCCAACTCATCACTACTTCAATATCATCACTACTTCAATATCAGTACATTCAAACCCTAGAACCACATGCTATGTTTAATTTTGTCGTTGAAACCCAACACATATGGAGAAACCAAAGCGAAGGTAATTTTCCAGTGAGTTACAACTTTCTTCGACGCATAAATTACTGCGTTACGTAATTTCCTTCGACATTGTATTTGGTTCCTGGCCGACAAAGACACAATAGGCCACTCGTTTCTCACAGCCGCAACTTTCACAATGAAAGGTATTGCCTTTCTACACTTAATTTACACTTGTAATCTCCTTGATAAGTTCATAAAAACCTCATATTTTAGATTGACCTAGATCCTCTTTCTACTACTGAACTTACCAGAGAATCCTCCGGCCATATTGCCCATTCCATGAATGACTCTTTGCAACAAACAAGTTTCTCAGGAAACGGTTGAATATCTATTTCAAACTAAATTCTCTATTTCATCAGACAGGTTCTAAGCGGTACTCAAGAGTTCAAGGTTATAAGGCAGTCATGTTTTGGCAGTCTATTCATTTTCCATGCTCGCAAGTACCCAGTTTCATGAGAGTTGATCCACATCCTCTTAACTAGGTAAATGTTGTGTCTTCAGCCGTAGACTTTTTGGTCAGTTGTTGGTGGTAATCCATTCCACTTCTCCCTTGATGAATTTCACTCTATTACTCGTCTCCCATGTGGTCATTTCCCCGAAAACTAAGTTACACCTTCCTTCAACATAAGAAACCATGTTAAGGATCGTCTTTGGTAGAAACTGCTTGGTCATAACTCTCTTATAATAGTCGCCGACCTTGGCCATATGCTAGAGTCTGATGAACACATACCGTCGGATAAGAGGCTACGACTTGCGCTCATCATGATTGTAGACGGCATCCTCATTGCTCACAAACAGGTTCCCAAGCCTACTTTGCATTATGTTCAAATGGTTGACAATGTGGACGCTTTCCTGAAATTTCCATGGGGTCATAATCTTTCTTGAAGACCATCACCTGCATGAAACCTCATGCTATGAGAAAGACCCCACTGAAACTTTTATTAAAATTGCTCGAATACACAACCTACATGTTGCATGGATCACCTCTAGCTCTCTAACTTGTTTCCTTCCAAGCAATTCCACTCATTCTCACAAGATTCCTACACTCCGAATTCACTCACACAGCTAGTTCTAGAAGATGGTCATCACTCCACCCTTTAATCACTCTCCAAGATATCCTACAGGCAAAACCTGATCCAAAAGTAAGTAACACATTATTAATTCTTTTATCACACCTACCAATACTTACGTACTTGCCATATTTTTGCCTTTGATGCAGTTTCGAATAGCATCCAACGTCCTTGTTCAGCATGGCCCTGACTAGGAAGACGAGCATTAAGATGAACATGTTGGGTACATAGAACAATTTATTGCTAAGAACCATGAATTACACATAAGTGATTAACTAGACAGATATGCATCAAACATGTACATGATCGTTGAACTTAATCAGCCAGGTCAACATAGCAAACAAACTTTCCCAAGGAGACAGTCTCTAAAAACCAAAAAAAGTTCACCAAAAGGCAAGCTCATCTGCTCGAAAATAGAGGAGGATCTCAACCTATATTACAAGAACTATTGGTCATGTTCCTCCAACCAATGAGTTGTTAGAAGACCGAGTTGAATACGTGGCGCTTTCAGGTTGTTGAGCTCTAGTATCTAACTCTACAGCTCAAGAAAACTTTTCCGTCTCTACTCGAAAAGGGTTGAGAAATTCTCCAAATTTAAGACAACCATCCACAAAGCCAAAAAAAATAGGAGACTGTTGAGGTAAATAATCCATATATTTTGTATCACCAATCTCACCACTTCTTTCAACATACCACCGATCTCACCACTTTTATCTTTTTACAGGCAACCACTTCTCCTCAACCACAAGAAGCTTCTCCTAGTTATGTGCAACCACAAGAAGTTGACCCCATTCCCTAGTAATCAGCCAGTACAATGACGAACTATTTTGAAACCAAGCTAGATCTTACTATTCTGATACCAGCCATGGAATACATGACCACAACGATGCCATCCTATCAATACATCAAACATATGGCATAACCACTCCGCAGACCCCCAACCACATTTCACCCAACCATGTTCCACCCAACCACGTAGAACCTAACCCCGTCAAAACCAACCAAATAAATTGTGTTTACTTTTTACATAACCAGGTCTGAAGTCTCGTTGCTTACATGAGAATTTATGGAATAGAAATTCCACAGAGTAGGCCGAAAGTACACCTCCAACAGGAACTGCTTTAACCTGTTAAAAGCCCTAATACAAAGTAACTAATAGTGTAATGCTCTCTTTTTATCATCTGAGGTTTATGAAATTAATTAAAAGATAACCACATCAATTAATTTTACAAAATATAGGTTGCAGAGACGGATCAGAAAAAAATCTCAATAAATATTGCATAAGTGTGAATTGCAATTTCAAATGTCAGGTCTTTTGTAATGAGTACACAAAAAGGCATAGAATAACATATGACATCCACAATCAAATTAGTAAACACAAAGCACAAGATATTCAATGGCCTAATAAATATTTCCTAGCACATAATATTGTCTAAGTGTAAATCATAATAAGAGGCCCATTATCGACTTATGAAGAAATCAATCATATCTGATCAACCCATGAGTGATCTAAATGAACATAATGTTTTACTAAATTAACATAATTATTAACCCTTGTAAACACTTTTATCATTTGGATTTTTTTTTGAATAATTTTACACATCTAAGGAATCGTTGCACCCACTTGATCTTGTAGTGTTATAATTTTATTTCAAACTAATGTGTAATTTTTCTTAGCTGAGATGATGTCACACTCACTAAATCATATATCATATCTATCGCTATGACCTATGTAATATTGATTTCAGTAAACCATTAGTTTCCCATGAACATAAAGTTTGATATCGAAAAAGTTATATTGTTGTATCTTGAGAGTGATCATGGTGGATTCAAATTTTATAGCTACTTGTGTGATTCTTCCCTTATTTTTATATGATTCTTTCATGTATGTTTGCTTCTCCTTAATATTTAGTTATGATCTAGTGAGATTGTATCTTGACCTTGACTCGAACCAGAATAGTGTCACAAGCTAGTAATCTCAAAAAACACCTAGTTCTTTGACATTAAGGCATTTCAAAATTCAGAACAACTCGGATCCTCATCTGAACAGTGATCAAAACCAAACATAGATTGTTGGCATCAACCTAGCTAATTCTGAGTGTTCATCATAGAGACACGGAAACGATTCACTGACCTTGACAACAATAGGTATGACAATTTCTATGTGTAAATCCTAAAGATGTGAAGATTAGTGGGGATATTTGCTTCGAAGATGTAATCATCTTTCTAAAAATTTGTTTTTTAGAGTTCACAAATCACAAATACGTTCTGCAAGTACATATTACAATTCAGATCTAAGGTCTGAATGACACACATCTACTAGCTGATATTTGGAAACTGTGAGATTATATGTCAGTTAGTTTCTTGTCGGTGAGTTCTCTGATTGAGTCATATCTTAAATGTGAATTTTCTTTGTCTCAAAGGTGTTTCAGCTTGTAGCAGCGTTCAAGAGTTGAGTGATCTACTCCAATGATACAAGCAATCCTCTCGTTTGGCTCCTTACATACATACAGCTACACCATTGCTATAGGAGAATTGACCATCTTATCAATGTATCCTATGATCACTCCTGAGTTTCATCCGGTCAACTGCCACCCGATTTGGTATTTATATCAATCTCCTAAATAATATTTATTGCAAAGATGTTACTTGATAAACACAATTACTCATTCGCTTGTTCATTATCATCAAGAGTACCACGCTTCCTTTCATATATGATATCTCATTTAGTACTGCCATTTTTCTTGTCATTGTTTGAGCTTTCATTTTTCAGACACACATGAATTAAATCTTTCAGCATGATCTGACAGCATGAACATCTTCTTTAATTTCTAAATGATCATCTATTAATATCATGACATGGTTGCAAATAACTTCTGTTGGAGACGCAAGCAAATTTGGTTTTTTCTTGTTTTTTATCTGCTCATTCATTAATGCAGCGAGTACAAGCACTATTTTGAGTCATATCATATGACTCCAAGATGACTACAAATCCTTATTGAAATCCATACATTTTCATAATTGTTTCTTTTACACTTCTCAAATTATCCAAGCTTGCTTTATTTTTTTATTGAAAAACGTAGCAATATTCATTTTTGTGTACTAGTTTTCCACATAAATGACAACCTTTCCGAGTTATCCTTCCATGATTCACTAGTTCGAAATACTTCACATTTGGAATAATGTTTTTGCGAATTTATTATCAGTTGAACATAAATTAATTTTTGAGGTTGGCCCATAGTCATCAGTTGATCCTTTTTTTTGTTCATTGTTCTTAGTATATGATTTTTGTGATTCTCATTACAGTATGTTCCAGAAGATGGTTATTCTCTTGTTTCATCGATAAATGACTTCAAAAAATTTCAACTTGTCCTCAAGAGCTTATTTTTTCTTTCTCTTGGTATGATTCAACCATATTGGCACTAGAATTTCTACAGAACTTTCGTCCTTTCATATTGACAGCTGGATCAATTTTCAAGATATGTTGAGATTTTAACATAGATTGTTTTACAGAGTTGTAAGTTCTCATGACTAAGTTTGGTCCATTTATCATACAACTCTCTTTACTCCTTTTGAACTCTACTTCCTTTCCATTAACAAAATCACTCAGACTCTAAAGACAAGGATATGACCTTGTCCAACAAGAGCTATTAAATTTATTTATGATTCATCTTGATCATCTTCAAACTCAGTAATACTAGAACATAGTAATGACTTTTTTTCCTTTAAAAATACTAGGACATTCTGCATTTTAGATGACGAACATATTTGCACTCCACGCACTTAATCTCTCTTCTATTGACTAAAGGGCATTCATTTTTTGAAATAAACATAACCTTCACATTCATGAAACTGTATATCTTTTTCCAACTAAACCTCTCTCCATCTTATCGTGAATTATGATTTTGATCAGGTTTTGAAATTGTCTCAGGTTCTTATTATGACCTTTCTCAAGTGATTTTACATTTATGACTGTTTAATAGCCAAAAATCTGAAAGAAAGACATATGATGAGTTTTGACCAATTTCTTTTCTTTATATTTCTTCCAAAATTATAGGATCGATAATTTGCAGTGAGTTAGCTTAGGAGTAAATATGTCAAGTGTTTCATCTTCTTCTATCTGCAAGGCTTCCAAAACGTGATGCAAGATTATCCAATGTATGTTCTTTGACACTTGAATCTTCTTCAAACTAGTTAATTAGTGTATCTTATGCAAACTTTAGTTAACTCACATCTTTGAATAATTTGAAACTAATTAGTGTCTATATTAGAGAAGCTTGTTGATATTGCTAGGGAGTTAAACTTGGATGCATTCTTTTTGCCATCAGTTCATTTATCAAGCGGTTTGACCACAAATTATTTCTTCTCATTGATTAATATTATCAATATCTTTCCAACATTTCAACATGTAGATACAATTTATATATCAAAGAAGTTGTTCGCTTTGATATCAATTAAAAACCTAAAATAAATGGTATATGAAAAATTAAGACTTATAACAATTTTCAAAGATTTATTTTACTAAAATCTCTTGACAGTCTTATAAAAAATGTTCATTCACTTGTACATGAAAATACATACTTTTGTTTTACTATTAACCAATTTCTAACTACCCAAAAATACTTCACACAATAGCAATCACGTCACTCACAGATAACTCATTAACCAAGATCCTAAAACCTAGTCTTCTTGTTAGTCTTATGGCTCTCTATTTGATTGTCATAATTTCCCTTATGTTCTTCTTCTTTATACTTCTTATTTTTTTTATTCTTCAGATATGAAAGAAAAATTTCTTCGATGCTGTGCTATTTTCACAAAAATAAGTTTTTATTCTAACTTGGCGCCACAAGTGATGCACGAGAAATTTTCATCTTACACAAGAAAACCTTTTTTTTTAATTTACATGAAGACATTCTATAAAAATGTACGAATTATTGGATAAGGAGAAAGATATAATATTTATAAATTAGAGATATATCCAAATATTATGTAGATATACATTGAGTCAGTGTTAGGAGTATGTATATATACATTTGTAATTCATCATCAATGGACAAGTCATTCAGTTATTACATGATATCAGATCTTATATCAAACAAAGGTTTAATGAAGATGGCTGGTGGTGATGAAGATAATATTAAGCAATTAAATGGCGACGAAACCTAGTGAAGCAGTAGTGGTTTCTCCATATTCTACGATTACGTATGTACAGTCAAAAGGTAATAGCTATAATGATGGTCCATGGAGATTCAAAACGCTCCTAGATCGAAGAAGTAGATAGGGTTTATTGACGGTAGTTCACCAAAACCAGCCGAAAATAGTAGTGATTTGGAGTCATTGTTGAGTGGTAAACTCAATGATCGTGGGATGGATCAGGTCATCAATAGAACCTGAGTTTGATCGACGTTGACGTTTATCACTGAAGCACACAAGCTGTGGGAGAATTTAAAGAACTTATTGCTATTGGAATTAAAGTATGTGTGCACCAGTTGATGGAACAATTAGCCTCTTGCAGCCATAAAGGGCAAACAGTAATAGAATGGCTGTTATGTGGGAGGAGTTGTCGACTTACAAACCTGCACCAGCGGGTTTCTTTTTGGCAGAACAGATTATGAAAAGGAAAGAGAGGATGAACGTGGTTGCACTAGTTCATCATGGAGTTAGATGAGTCAAGATTTGGGAATGTGGTTACTGCTTATTACTGAGGCTGATGAATTTTCTGACTTGGGAAAGGTATACGCCAAATTTATTAGAGAAGAAGCACGTTTTAATTCAACGAAGGCAAGACAAACTCAGCAAGAAGCGATTTTCATTGTGGCTCGTCGAGATTCTTTGTCTGACAAAGCAACAAATTCTACACAATAGGATGAATCGTGAATCTACTGGTTACAATCTAGAATTGATGGAAATCGAGACAGAGAAAGGGTATGTTACCATTGTGGTAAGCATGTACATGAAAAGAGTGCTTGTTGGCAACTAGTTGGATATCCAAAATGGATTAATGAGAAAGAGGAAGAGGTGATGGTCATGGTACAAACAGAGGAGGCCCGTGGTGCTAGTTTTGTGAGAGGAGTTCGTGGAGCAACTAACGCAACACATGCTACGAATTCATATGGAGCTAGTGGTTCTCCTGAGCTAATACTAGAACAATAGAGTACGATTACTTAGATTATACAAGAAGGAAAATCAAGAGGTACTGCGCATAAACTCTCGGGTAAGATATTTGGATATGTGATTAAAGACACATGTGGTCTCACCACCACGACAAGGGCTTATCTCTTCTGATAAATATGCAAGACATGACACCGTGTGTCATCGGTTTTTGCTGATGGAGGAACAACGACTTCATACAGCATGGGAGACCTGTATTAAGTGATGGAATATCATTTAGACATGTCTTATATGTGCCAAAGCTTCATTGTTCCTTGATATCGGTATCACAACTCTTCAAGCATTCTAATTGTTTTGCTTTGTTTACTGACACAGATATGTGTATTGCATGGACCTTTCTTATAAGGCTCTGATTGAGCGGTGAGGAACATGATGGGGTATATTATTTCAAGGATGTGGAGTTGCTCGGGGTAATAAGGCTGATTGAAGAGTGGCAGTTGATCAGATTTTGTTACATCAAAGACTTGGGCATCCATCGTTTTCTGTTTTCAATTCAATTTCTGGTGTTAGAATAATAATGGCTCTAGTCATTGCGATGTGTGTTTTAGAGCTAAACAAACAAGAGATGTGTTTCGGAAAGTTCTAATAAAACTAAAAGGTGCTTTGAGTTGGATTAATGTGGATGTTTGGGGACCATATCGTGTTGCCAGCTTCGTGTGGAGTTGTTTATTTTTTAAATACAGTGGATGACTATTCCAGAGCAGTGTGGACATGCTTATACTCGCAAAATCAGAAGTTAGAAGCGTGCTATAACGGTTTGTGCGTATGCTGATAAACATTTGGCCACGCAGTGCAAGTGTTAGGAGTGATAATGGAACAAAGTTTATGTGTTTAAGCTCATTCTTTCAAGAAAGTGGTATAATACAACAGACATCGTGTGTGGATACACCACAAACAAAATGGTGAGTCGAAAAAATAATAGGCATATTTTAAATGTTGCAAGGGCATTGTTGTTTCAATTAAGGATTACCTGTAAAGTTTTTGGGAGAGGCTATTTCTACAAGCATCTCATGTTATCAATAAGACTTCGTCAAGATTCATAAAGGCAAGTCACCATTTGAGATACTATTTGGAAGAAAACCTTTGTATGATAGTGTGAGAGTTTTTGGCTCCTTGTGTTATGTGGCATAGGCGTGATAGAAGCAAAGATCAACTTGAAGCTAGAAGTAGAAGATGCATATTTGTTGGGTATCCATTTGGCAAGAAAGGATGGAGAGTATATGATATCAAAGAAATGAATTCATAGTGTCACGAGATGTATTTCTCAAGAAGATGAGTTTTCCTATCAAGAAGAAGTTTCTGAAGTCACAGGAATAGTGAGTCCGACTAGTGACAGGGTAATTGACAATGCTCCAGTTGTAGGAGACAGGGGGCGTGAGTTTTCGTCTCAATTGTTGAGACAGCTCACAAAGAAGGGAAGGGTACAAAGAAATTGTCTGATGGAAACATAATAGATGTGGATGTCACAGAAAAAAGAAGAAACACCGGTAGAAGTAGAACCAAAACGTGGAAAAAAGTAGTAATAGTGGTGAAGTAGGAGCGTGTGATGAAGTCACAGCAGGAAATAATGCAGCGGAATTGAGAAGACGTATGAGAGAAAGGTTCCATCTATGAATTTGCGAGATTATATCAGCTACAATGATGTTTGTGTGCAAAAACCCATCATACCTCAACTGCTCCAACACAAGAGACTTCGATAAGGTCACTGCAGGTAAGCACGCCATAGCCCCTTGTGAATTATATTATTGATAATAATTTTTCAGAGGAACACAAAGCATTCTTGGCGGCTATTACCGCTAATTTTGAACCAAAAGCTATAAGGAGGCAGTGAAACATAAGGCTTGAGAGATTTATGAAAAATGAAAATAACAACATTTGAATTGAACAAGACATTCAGTGGGTAGACTTACCCTCCAGGGAAATAAGACATTGGTAACATGTGAATCTACAAAATAAATACAAAGCTATGGTACACTACAGAGACCTAAGTCAAAACTGGTTGCGTTAGAATTAAGCAAGTAGTTGGACAAGATTATACAGAGATGTTTACGCCAGTAGCTAAGATGACTATGGTTCGAGCAATCTTGCGTGTGATAGCTCGAAAGGGCTGGATAGTTCACCACATGTATGTAGACAATTTTTTTCTTCATGGTGATTTGAAAGAAGAAGTATTTATGAAGTTGCCACAAGGTTTTTCTCATCCAGATCCTAACAAGGTGTGCAAGCTACATAAGCCATTTATGGTCTTCGTGATGAAATCCCTCCCGGGAATCGGCACTCCGAAGGTTGGTGATTGAAATCCTAAGCTTTTAAGACTCGTGTAGATCCAACACGAGGTATATTAAACCAATGCATGATGCTATCGACGATCCACGAGAAGATAGACTGTGGAACCTAGGATAAGTTAGTGCATAACCAATGAGAAATATATTAAACTCAACACCTGAACTGTTAAACACTAAAAACAACACCATTCGGTTGGAAAGAAATAGCACCACAAACGAGATGTAATTCACTTGATAAGCCGGTTGATCTCGGAATCCACCAAAGATCGAATAGTTCTCGAAGGAACAAACATGAAAATCTCTCCCACAGGTTTCGCAAAAATAATTCACTCTCAACTTATTTTATTCATGATAATTGGGACTTTATTATAATAGGCAAGACATACAAAGGGTTGCCATGCAAAAGGACTAGTCAAACAGAGAAACTAAAAAAAAAATTAAGCATAAAAGACTAGACAAAAAATAATGACTTGACCGAAGTGAAATTTTGGAACGAATGACTCTTGGATGGTCAACTTCTTTTGAAGGTCTTTGAATTGCTGTCAGATTGATATATTATACGATCATTACATGTATTTTTTTTGTTGGACCTTTCTTCTTTTATTGACTATCCTGGATGCTTCCCATGATCACATCATATTGGCCTTCGTCAGGCTCCTAGATATTGGTTTGCAAAGTTAACAAATTGCTCTCAAGAAGTTTTGTTGTCATCATTCCTATGAAGATTATTCTTATTTATTTTGTCTACAGATCTGTGGAGTTAAGAGTACTCATCTATGTTGATGATTTATTGTGTGTGGGAATGATGTGAAGACTCTAGATAAGTTTAAAGACTATTTAGGGAGGTGTTTTTGTATGAAGATCTAGGGAAGCTCAAATATTTTCTTGGAATTGAAATGGGACGTGGAACAGAGGGTTTTATGATCATGCACAGAAATTATACTTTGGACTAGATTGCCAAAGTGGATCCCCCCTTGGTGGCGAAGCCTTGCGGAACTCAAATGGAGCAACAACACAACCTAGGGAGAGACATGAGTCCATTTATACGTGAAGGGAGAAAAGTACATAAGAATAATTGGGTGCCTGATCTACTGTCAATCTCTATACCAGACATAGCTTATTTAGTTCACATTTTGTCGCAGCTTATACAAACTCTAGAGAAGCTCATTGGGATGAAACCTTGCGAGTAGTTAGATATCTCAAGGTACTACTGACAAGAGATTATGTTGAGTTCAAATCATGACCTTCATTTATCGGTTTATTTGTGATGCAAACTGGTACTCGTGTCCTACTTCAAGAAGATCATTAAGCGCATATATGGCAATGACTGGTGATTCTCCTATCTTTTGAGATCAAAGAAGCAAAGATGTCATGTCTCATTCTTCAACCGAAGCGGAATATCGGCCAATGACTGAAGCAACCATGAGATTAAATGGTTAAAAAGGTTGATGAAAGATTTGGGAGCACCACAAGAGGAATCATTTTTTTTTTGTGACAGCAAGTCTACTATATCAATAGCAGCTAATCCAGTCTTCATGAAAGAGCGAAACATATAGAATCAGATTGTCATCAACTGAGAGATGCTGTTCAGGATGGTGTGATATCTACAATTCATGTACGGAGAAATGAGCAGTTGGAAGATGTACTGACTAAGGTGCTTGAGAGGGTACATGTCGAGAAGCTTTTGTTTAAATTAGGACTTAGAACTTTCATCGTTCAAACTTGAGAGGAGTATTGGATAAGAATAAAAAAATATATTTATAAATTAGAAATGTATCTAAATATTGTGTAAATATACATGTAGTCAATGTTAGGAGTCTGAGTATATACGTTTGTAATTCATCATCAGTGAACAAGTCATTCAGTTATTGACACGAATATTTAGATTCAGAACTTTTTAATCACTAAATTCTTTTTTTTTTTAAATAAATACGAATTGCAAAATTTGTTAAATTTATATCTTCTCATTCAAAAATAATAAATAATTATAAAGAAGTTATATTGATTTGTTGTAGATGATAAACTTAATTTCTGACCGTGATCCGCATGAAGGGTCGTCTACCAACTCTGGTAGTACCAAACAACTGTAGCACACGGTTTTGGATATTATTTACCAAATCTGCCACCTTTTTCTGTCCCTCTGTTGACATTTTTAAAAGTTTGTTTGGTGTTTTCCATAATTATTATTCGGTGAGATCCGAATGTTTTTGTTTATTACTTACTTAAAGCACCTAAGCTAAAGTTGGGTATAGTGTTTGGAAATAAGAGTAACTTCTAAGCTTTATGTCAATAAATACAACTCATACACATCCCATCATAATTTGATAAACACTCGCCAACGTGTCAACAGATCTACTAGCACCGCAAACTCTCACATGGCATCAGGGTTTGTATTATACACTAAAACAGCTTCAATACTACGTTATGTATCTGCGTTTTGATGTGATTCCACTTTTCCTATATAAATAATTCCTTCACTTTCCTCCTTTTACAATTTCTTTACACTGAACCATCACTCCCAGAGTGCGCTTCACACAAAACAATAAAAATATGGCTAGACAATTTGTCATTGTCGGGATCTGTATTGTCCTCATCGCCGGTGTCGGGGGTCAAGCTCCGTCGTCACCACCAACCACCACACCACCACCACCCACTTCAACAACTCCGCCACCAGCAGCGACTCCTCCTCCCGTCTCAGCTCCTCCACCAGTCACAACTTCTCCTCCTCCAGCCACCACCGCTCCACCTCTGCTACTCCTCCTCCAGTCTCTTCTCCTCCTCCAGCCACTCCTCCTCCAGTCGCTTCTCCTCCTCCAGCAATCCTCCTCCGTTCGCTTCTCCTCCTCCAGCAACTCCTCCCCCCGTCGCAACTCCTCCTCCAACAACGCCTCCTCCAGCTCCTCTTGCATCTCCTCCTGCTCAGGTTCCAGCTCTTGCTCCGTCTACTAAGCCAGACGCTCCTTTACATCTCCGTCGTCTAGCCGCCTTCCCCAGCGACTGATGCTCCTGACGAGCATCGATGGCTCTCTCCAGGACCTCACAGATTCGAATGACCAGGTCCGTAAACTTTACTTCTCATTTGACTTGGATCTTGTACAATGTGTTTCAGATCTGAATGTTTTTGACTTTGATAATCACTGAGTAAGCTTGCAATAGGTGATCACTGATTAGATCTAAAACTGTTATTGACTCTTGAAATTATGATTAGAGCAATTTAGCAGAAGAATCCTAGTATGTATTAAAGTGAGCAGTTTCGAGCGGAATTTAGGAAGAGATGTTAATCTGCACCCATATTTGCCGATTTTCGGACATTTGCTACTGCATCGTGTCTCGAGATCTTCGAACTCGAGCCGTGGCGCGTGGGGTGCAGGAGTCACGTTAGCTTGTCAGTATGAACGTGAACAATAAATAACTTCCGCGTGTTGATTAAAAGCAGATCTTGTTATTGGCAAAAAAAAGTTAGATCTAGTTTACTTTAGTCAAATATAGATTTTTGTCAATAAAATAATCCAAAAGCATGCATGAATGACGGAATCTCCAAAACCTGCTGTAATTACTTTATGATAGGACAACTATATTTTTAGAATATTTCGAGAGGAAAAACCCGGATTAATAAATGCTCTTATTACTCCCATTTTAAATAAATTATGATAATTATAACATCATATTACAAAGATGCTTCCGTAATGAATAAAAATGAAATGCTGATCCAGTCTCATGTACTTTTGCAGAATGGAGCAAGCAAGACAGTTTCAAGCTTGGTACTTGGATCTGTTCTCGTTTGGTTTATGATCTAAGCGGGAGCCTTTCCACCCGGTTTTCCTTGCATTTGTTTTCATGTTGATGTTGTTTGTTCCATTGTTATTACTTTCGGACTGTATTCTTTTGGATTATTATCTTTTGGAGAAGATATATTGAGAGTTGAGATGAAGACATCAGGATTTTCGTTGGAGATATTTTGTGGCTTCCCTTCTCATTCTATTTGATCATTAGTGTATTAAATTGCTTTCTTCCATGTCTGCTATTCCCTAAATAATTGCCTCTGACTTCTTTTTCAATGCTAAATACTAACTGGGATTCAAAACGCAAACACTTACTAAACTAGTACCAATCAAACCTGTAAAAGAAAGAAAGCTTACACAAACAAAAAGCTGAAAGATTGAAATGGTTGATTTTCTTGTCAATCTCTAAACAAGTAAATTGGTCTTTTCCTGGTATTAACGCTTTTGAGTTCAAAATCTACACGTTTTTATTTATGGAAACGTGTTAAGAAGTTTGCTTTCATCGAGTGAACCAATCCTAATGTCAAACGTCTTCCAGGGAATTTGGTTAACAATTGATTGATTACGCGATTGCCAACAAAGAAGACAAAGCACAAGAGAAAAAAGAAGAGAGGGAAGTAGTAAAATGACAAGGCAAAATGCAGACTTTTGAATCCTAATATGAAACTCCCTATTTGGTTGGACTCACTTTCAGTAATTCGCTATGAATCAACTCCGAAAACATACCAAGCCACTCAACACTAACACAATGACTTAGGCTTGTAAGTTAATTAAAACATAAATACGTAACTGTAGAAGCTTTGCATGTGAAGTCTGACCCTGCTTTGGATGCTCCAGCGATGCAATGCACTCTGATAGAGTTTAGATACTCAATCTCTGTTAAACTCAATCCTTCTGCTATTTATTCACTCAATATCAATGTACACAGATTACACTCTTAAGATCTAGAAATCGAGATACGCTGCCTCACCCAGCGCTAATCCCTCAGTCTATAGACTCTCTAAAATCCCAAAAGCATCTCCCTCCCCCAATTCAAATGCTCTTATAGTATTTACAAAGGCACTTGCCAAAGACTGATACAAACAAGTGTTTATTATTAATATTCTCCAAATTTCCATGTCACTCTAGCTTCTCTTTCTTCTGCGGATATACACTCTTCCAAGCTTATCCAATACCCCCTCCTTAACACTCAGCTGCCTCAAGCTGATAATCGGAAATTGAGACTGAAACCCTT
>CAJHQP010007936.1:0-29548 GCA_905132765.1 Moricandia arvensis
GCTGCTTTTTCGTCATAAATCGATATGTTGTTACTGCCCGATCCTTTGAGTCTTGTGGAAGCCGTATTCTTTCCAAGGGCTCCGTTTTGTGGAGTTCATGGTGATTAGGTTAGTAACTAGTTGATCCAGACTTGTTGCTCCAAGCGTCGTAGGGTTTACTCTCATACGGTATCCTGCTGACCTGCACTTCAGAGCAAAAAAAAAAAAAACGTTATGAATATTTTCGGGTATTCCCTCTAGTAGAGCATCCATGTTGATGGGCTGAGTCGTTGGTGGTGGTGGGAGATTGTTGGGGCGATTTTGAGGACCAAACTGCAGAGCACCGATCAGTAGAGTGATCGGGTTCCCTTGGGCATCTAGCTGCGGGTTGGTTTGCACGCCGTGTGGACTCACTTGGTTTGAGTTGTTTCCTTTAGTTGCAGCCATCGCAATATGTGTTATACGTCGAATAGTAGAGGGATATTTTACTGAATATCCCCTCATTCTGTCGCCAAATGATGAATCCTAAAATTCACTTAGAATAGAGTTTACGATTCTGCAAACTTTGTCGGCAAGTAAGCTATAAAAAGAGAGACTCGGCTATGATCGATTATAGAAAATGAATGTTTTATTAATGATTTGATAACGAGTACATTGGGTGCTTGACAACAATGGTGTTTGAATATTAAAAGAATGTAATTTAGTTATGGAAGAATTCGGTCCCCTGTCTTCGTGCTCCTCCTTCTTTTATAGGTCTGCCCGGCGGATCGTAACGGTGACATGATCACCGGCACAGATCATGGATGGTTTTTAGTGTCTTTAATACTTTTACATTTTGTGTTAGCTTGCCGAACTCGGTGTGTTGGACTCTTTCAGTTCGGGTGGGCCTTGACCTTTGTGGGCTTTAATGTGTTTGATTTTTAACTTTATTAGATTGAAGTTGAATTTCTAACTGGGTCTGAAGCAGGGTGAACCTGGTTCCAACAGTTGTTTTTTACAGCACATTACATTACCTAATTCTGAATCAACCTGAGATGAAGAGAACATACATGTGAGCTAAGCTAGTTTACAGAGGTTTTGGAGATATTCTCCTTACCACCTTACCATTTAGTTGATAGTGTTTCAAAGAAAGGTACAAAACAAAACTCTCTTAGGCAATTTGTAACGTTAAAAGCTTTGTTTTCTCATGTGTTTTTATTGTTTTCAGTCATCAGATAATGAGAATTTAGAGATTGAGAGATTTTCAGACTGGTAGAGTCGTTAAAACTGAAGAAGCAAAGGAAGTATAATAAGAGTGGATGGATGCATTTGATGCATCAAGATATTTGGAATTTATCCAAATTCATTTGTATATATAGATAATTATTTTATTTGTATTTTCTGTATTTTAATAGTTTTTTTATTTTAATTAAAAATTAAGATTTTCTAAATTTAAGGATTTATTATAAATAGTCATTCAAGCCTAACATTGTATTCATTTTTTATTTGATTAATAAAGAGCTTAGATTTTGGGAGAATAATATTTTTTATCCATTGTATTAATTTGATTAGATTCGTCATTCAAGAAGAAAGTCCCAAGCGAGGTTCATAGAACCCATTGGTTTAGCTTGCATGTCCAAAGCGTGGTTGAGCTGTTTATCGTTGTTTCTCATCCATCACCAATGCTCTCAAAGCTCTTGAGATTGTAAGTTTTTTGCTTCTATTGTCTTTTCAATATTCAATGGCAAAGCTAGTTACTTTATTTGCATCTTGATCTTTCCTAGGAAAATGGTATTGAGATATGTATCTTGTAACTATCGGGGTGTTTTCTAGACTACCTGATACTGAGAGTTAGTGACGAAAATGAATTAGTACGTTTCTTTCTCTAAGTGGTTTCAGATCTTCAGTGATAGATTCAGTTGTGTAATTTTTTTTCTTTAGTAGCAATCTGAAAGTTGTTTGCGAGTTGAAATATATACATACGCATTATACACATATGTATATGAACATATTTAAAATTGTATTTTCTTACATTTACATATTTTCATGTTTTACATAATGTTCATAATTTCTCTTTTGAATTTCATTTTTGTTATTTAAGAGAATTATTATATATACCAATCTATATGTTAAGTAAATTGGGAAGCATCAAACAAAAATTCACTTTTATTCTTCTTTGTCAAACTTTCAACAATGTCTCCTCATCTTAAAAATATTGCTAAATCAACAATGACAGATAAAATTATGTAATTGAGATCATATTTCATATAGTCAAATAGATATGTAATTATGGTTTGAAGAGAAGTTTCATCTATAAACTAGTCAAAGTACAATTTTAAACACACTCAAGAGATCATAGACAACACTAGATTCATATTTTAGTAGACTATCTTAGATATATAAATAAGTTCTTATATAGTATTTATTAATTATGATATTTTGGGACCATATATTTACAAAAAGTTTTTAAAATATTAATATCTTATTATTTTATCGATTTGTGTTATATTTTACAAAAGCCAAAGTTGGGACCAACGAAATTTATTAATTTATAGATGTTCTATTGTATACATATATATATATATATATATACATATATATATATACATATGTGTATATACATATCTACGTATAAATTTTAAATATATACACTATCATTTATATAAAAATAAATATTTATTTATAAAAACAAACTATATTATTAATTTTAAAAATAAACTGATTGAATTGTGCAAATGATGACGGATAATGGTTTAGTCTAGAAATTAGAAAAATATATACATACATATGCATATATACATATAAATACACATCATACACATATACATACACATACGCATATACACATATACATATACATACACATATATGTGTATATATATATGTGTATTATGTATATACATATGTATATGTATAATGCATATAACATATGCGTATATATATGTATATGTTTATATGTATATATATATGTGTATGTATATGTATATGTATGTTTATATATATGTGTATGTATATGCATATGTATATGTATGTATAAGTGTATGTACATACATATGTAAATGTGTATATGTGTATGTACATATGCGTATGTATATATGTATATGCGCGTATATATATATGTATATACACATATACATATATGTATCTATATGCATATGTATATATGTGGGTGTATATGTGCATGTGTATGTATATGCATATGTGTACATGAGTATATATATATATGTTTTTGCTTATGTATATGTGTATGTATGTGCATATATATGTGTATATACATCTGTATATATGTATGTGTATATACATATGTATATATTTAAGTATATGTGTAGGTATATGTATATGTGTATATATGCATGTCTATGTATATGCGTATGTATATGTGTATCTATACGCATGTCTATTGTTTTAATAGAGTTTCGTCGGATTCGAGTAAGAAAGACGAAACTCGTCGGTGGAGTATTTCGAAGGCGTTTTATTAGATCTCAAAATGTTTGTCAGTTTATAAATGAGGAAATAAAAGGTAAGAAGGTGATCGGTGGCGTAAAGCGACTTAACTAGCATGTCGTTGATGTATACTTCAATTGTCTCCCCAAGTTTGTCGGCAAACATCGGTTTACGAGCCTTTGATATGTTGTTCTGACGTTCTTAAGACTTAAAGACATTAATTTGTAGCAATAAGTTCCTTGATCCGTGATGAATATTGTTTTTTTTCGCAATCATCAGGGTGCATGGTGATTTAATTATAACTAAAAAGGCTTGAGATAGAAAACTCCTTTGTCAAAAACAATCATGAGAATGAGAATATTGTGTTTTATTTGATTGATGAAGATAGAGTTGACTACTTTGTTAAAACATCGTTTGAACTTGTAGTTAACTTTGTTTTTTACCAAATGCATTTAATTCTCATGACCATCTAAACTTTAAGGAACATTTTATAATGTGAAGAATGGTACGATTGATCTACAGCTGGGTAAAGAGCACACGTTGCACTTTGACATCAAGGAGATCATGAAGAAACCAATTGTGCAAGGACAAATCTTCTACATTGAAGAGATGAATGCTCTTGCTGATGAGCTCCTTGAAGAGTTATCATTAGAGGACTCTCTACAACATACCCTGATGATAGATAGAGGCTTATGGATTGATGTTGGATTCACACAAGAGTGTTGCTAGTGAGGAGCAGTATGAGACACTACCAAAGGCGACTCATCAAGAAGCCTTGGTCACTCAACAAGAGGATGTCCAGGAAGATGACTGGAGCGAGCTCAAGGCACCTAAAGTGAAGCTAAAACCTCTTCCCCAAGGTGTAAGCTACGCATTACTTGGACCCAATGAGACATATCCTGTCATTGTGAGTAGTGAACTTACTGAATCTCAGCTATCTATTTTGTGCATGCATAGGATACATCTTGAGGATGAGTCAATGACTTCTAGAGCATCAAAGAAGGTTAAATCCTAATTGAAAGATGTTGTAAAGAAAGAGATTCTTAAACTCTGATGCTGGTGTGATTTACCCTATAATTCTAAATGGGTATCTCATGTGGATGTGGTTCCAAAGAAATGTGGTATCACTGTTGAACTAATACCAACAAGAACTATCACTGGTCATAGAATGTGTATTGATTACCGAAAACTGAACTCTCCATCTAGAAAGGATCATTTTCCATTACCATTTATTGATCAGATGCTTGAGAGACTTGCAAATCATCCATTCTACTGTTTTCTTGATGGTTATTCGGGGTTTTTCCAGATACCAATGATCAAGAGAAGACGACATTCACATGCCCTTATGGTACTTTTACCTATCGAATGATGTCATTTGGGTTATGTAATGCTCCAGCCACCTTTCAAAGGTGCATGATGTCAATCTTCTCTTATCAAATTAAGGATGTTGTGAAGGTGTTCATGGATGACTTTTCTGTCTACGGATCTTTGTTTTCTGCTTGTTTGTCAAATTTGTGCAGACTCCTACAGAGATGTGAAGACACCAATTTTGTGCTGAATTGGGAGAAGTGTCACTTCATGGTGAAAGAATGGATTGTGCTGGGCCACAAGATTTCAGAGAAGAGGATCGAAGTAAACAAGGCCAAGATTGATGTGATGGTGAGTTTGGACCCACCAAAGACAGTAAAAGATATCAGAAGCTTCTTGGGGCATGATGACTTCTATAAAAGGTTCATCAAGGATTTCTCTAAGATCGCCAAACCACTTACCAGATTGATGTGCAAGGAAGAGATCTTTTTCTTTGGGAAAGAGTGTCTTGAAGCTTTCAAGAAGCTGAAAAGTGAACTTGTGAGTGCTCCAATTGTCCAGCCACCTGATTGGGATCTCTCTTTTGAGATTAAGTGTGATGCCAGCGACTACGTTGTAGGGCAGAAGAAAGATGACAAGACTCATGTCATCTACTACACGTCAAACACTCAATGATGCCCATATGAAGTATGCCACTACTGAGAAAGAGATATCCAAAAGAGAACTAAAATGCAGAATAAAAAGTGGTATGTACAATGGAAAGTAGTGGAGTACCTCGCTAGTTGTCAGGGTTGGTGGCTTTGTCTCCTGACCCGCCTTCCTTAGGGTATGTAATGTATTAACCTGCTGGTGGAGCGCTATAGCCATATAGGGCATCATAGTGGTTGTAGGCGGCGTTGTAGTGGTTGTACGGTGCACCGTATTGGCATGCTATCTGCTTCGTCACCAGAGTCGTCATCTGAAGAAATGAAGGAGGGAGACTGATTTCCTGAAGCAGACTTTGGAGCTTTGAAGTTGCTAGCACGCTCGATTTGACTATCTGTGCGCGATGAGCTGTCGTGCTGAGGAGCTGAAGTGTTCTCCATAACGAAATCACTAGAGCTACATCCTGCTACTCCTCTTCTAACCAACACATCAGCCACCTACTTCATAAACTTGGCTGAAGCTTTGGCTTGGCTCTTTACTGTCTTCTTCAACTCCTTGTACTTTGTCTTGAGCTTGTAGAAGGCTCAGTCATGCGCCTTTTTTTCCATCGCTGAAGTATGTCAATATGCTCATCACGAAGAGCACTATGGGGTAAGACTCTATCGAAGGGTTTGAAGTAGTAGCGCGGAGGACCATAGATTCGCTCAGATGTATCTCCCTCAGGTTCTTCTCGTTTCGTAGGGACACTCTTCCTGCTCCCCGTTGCAGCCATGAGATCAAGATGTCCATGCTCTCCAAAGAAGGCCTCTTGGGGATGTCGAAGCTAACAACTCTAGGTCTCTCCAAACCTGTCAGCTACTTGTTTGGAAGTAGCACCTCAGCTTGTTGACCGCTCAAGGTGTATTTGTAGACATAGCTTTGCCCATACCTTCCACTGAAGTAAGTAACGAGCCTCAAGTAAGGGCTATCAATAAAACTCTGTCTCCATTCCTTCCCCAATCGAACTCCCATAAACTCAAGTAGAGGTGTGATCAGATTACCAATCACAATCTTGGCTTTGTTGTCAGTGGTGGTCCATGCCCAGTTTATGTAGTGCTCAAGACGATTCACAAAGAAGCCAACCATCCCAAATGTAGCGTAGATGTCTGCGGTCAGTAGAAGTAGCACACAAGGGTCAACGTAAGGTCTGATAGTTGGGCATAAGAGTCGTAAATCCTCCTCAATAACATTGCCTGCTTGCTTCCTTGGATAAAAAGCATTAACAAACATCCTATGGAGGTAGCGCACATATGGATAACGGATGCTTGAGTTCTTGTCACTTCCTGCGCGGTGCTTGTTTCCTGTGATCAAACTTCCAAAGCTTTTTAGGAAGCTTTTCACACCTAGAAAGCGAAGACTCGTCTTGGTCCTGAAAGCCCATGACTTGCCCAATGTCTCTGAAGTTCATGTTGTAGACTCTACCATGGACCTTGAACTTGATTTTGCCCCATCCTTGCCGCAAATGCTGACTCTCGTGGTAGGTGACCTCTAGGGAAGATAAGAATTGAGTAGAGGCATCCTTATAGAAAGAATAGGCCATGGTGAGGAGTTTCGGTATCTTCAAGTGTTCCACCATTGTCTCAACATTAGAATCAAGTCCCAACTCCTTTGTGGAGCTTGATCATCTCCACGTTCATCATTACCAATGAAGGAATTGGAACTTGATTCTGATGTTGAGGCAATGGTGGGACATTTAAAGATACCGAAACTCCTCACCATGGCTTATCCTTTATACAAGGATGCTTCTGCTTAGTTCTTATCTTCCCTAGAGGTCACCTACCACAAGACTCGGCATTTGCGGCAAGGATGGGGCAAAATCAAGTTCAAGGTCCATGGTAGAGTCTACAACATGAACTTCAGAGACATTGGGCAAGTCATGGGCTTTCAGGACCAAGAAGACTCCTCGCTTCCCAGGTGTGAAAAGCTTCCTAAGAAGCTTTGGAAGTTGATCACAAGAAATAAGCACCGCGTAGGAAGTGACAAGAACTCAAGCATCCGTCATCCATATGTACGCTACCTCCATAGGATGTTTGTCCATGCTTTCTATCCAAAGAAAGAAGCATGCAATGTCACTGAGGAGGATTCACGACTCTTATGCTCAGCTATCAGACCTTACGCTGACCCTAGTGTACTACCTCTACCAAGTGTAGACATCTACGCTACATTTGGGATGGTTAGGTTCTTTGTGAGTCATCTTGAGCACTATATAAACTGGGCATGGACCACCACCGACAACAAAGCGAAGATTGGAATTGATAATCTGATCACACCTCTAATTGAGTTTATGGGAGTTCGATTGGGGAAGAAAACATGGGACCGAGTTTCATTGATGGCCCCTACTTGAGGCTCGCTACTTACTTCAGTGGAAGGTATAGGCAAAGTTATGTCTACCAATACACCTTGAGCGGTCAGCAAGTTGAGCTGTTACTTCCAAACAAGTAGCTGACAGGTTTGGAGAGACCTGGAGTTGTTAGCTTCGACATTTCCCAAGAGGCCTTCTTTGGAGAGCATGAACATCTTGATCTCATGGCTGCATCGGGGAGCAGGAAGAGTGTCCGTACGAGACGAGAAAAACCTGAGGGAGATACATCTGAGCAAGTCTATGGTCCTCCGCATTACTACTTCAAACCCTCTGATGGAGTCTTACCCTATAACGCTCTTTGTTACGCATATGAGCACATTGACAGATTCTAGCGATGGAACAAGGCGCATGACCTAGCTTTCTACAAGCTCAAGACAAAGTACAAGGAGCTGAAGAAGACAGTGAAGAGCCAAGCCAAAGCTTCAACCAAGTTTATGAAGAAGGTGGCTGATGTATTGCTTAGAAGAGGAGTAGCAAGATGTAGCTATAGTGATTTTGTTATGGGGAACACTTCAGCTCCTCAGCCTCAGCACGACAGCCCACCGCGCACAGATAGCCAAATCGAGCGTGCTAGGCGCAACTTCAAAGCTCCAAAGTCTGCTTCAGGAAATTAGTCTCCCTCTTTCACTTCCTTAGATGACGACTCTGGTGACGAAGCGGATAGCATGCCAATACGGTGCACCGTACAACCACTACAACGCCGCCTACAGCCACTACGATGCCCCATATGGCTATAGCGCTCCACCAGCAGGTTACTACATTACATACTCTGAGGAAGGCAAGTCAGGAGACAACGCCACCAACCCTGACAACTAGCGAGGTACTCCACTACTTTCCATTGTACATACCACTTTTTATTTTGTATTTTAGTTCTCTTTTGGGTATCTCTTTCAACTTAACAACACAGAGACTGTGTGATTTAAGTTTGGGGGAAGTACCAAGTATTTAATCATGTTTTCTTTGATGATTTTGAGTTTCATGCATTGCATTGTACATACATATATGCATTGAAAAACAATTTTTTTTTTGAAAATTTTGAAAAAAGAAAAAAGAAACATGTAGTTTCATCTTCTTAAGATTGAGTCTAGATCATATAGATTGCATTCATATGCATTGGGAGCAATGATTGCAAAATATCTTGTAAAGAACACTTGTCAAGAGCTCAAAATGACACCCTAGTTAGACATATTAAGTAGCCTAAGTATCTGCTGAAAGGCTTGCACGCTTCGAGCTTTGAAAACTCTTCTTGAAATATGTTTGCTAACTTTAAATTTACATTATTCTTGAAACCAACTTCAATATGAAATTTGGCTTACTGAATTTAATCTCTCTTGCATATGGGCACTTGCATACTTGATCATGGATTTCATACACATTTGGGTTATCTTATTTCATTTTAACCACTCTTTGTTAACCCAAATGGAACTTCACACCCTTGAACCCAAGCCATTCTTTTGAGACCAAACATTTGATTTGCATGAGTGAGGCCTCTTTTGATAGCTTGTCATGTGCAAAATTTTGAGAGTATTGAAATCGACATAGGATTGTTCTCGTCTCTTGCTAGCATATAAACCTGTTTTGAGCTAGCATCTAGGATGGTGAGTGGGTTATGTGTTCTAAAGTTGATGTTTTGGGTTTTGATTAAGAGATTATGAGAAAGTTGTGCTAAAGTGTATCTTGAGAAAAGAAGAAAGCCATTAGGGACCAAAAGAAAGGAAAAGAAGTTTTGGACTGTGTTTAAAGAAATCCTTCCCATTATTAAAAAAAAAAAAAGAGAAACAAAGAAATAAGTATGAGGGAGGAGATGTGTAAAGAAGAAAAGTTAGAGTTAAAAATAGAAAGTGTGTAAAGAGTCCCTAATTGGTTGTGCTAATAAAAAAAGAGAGAAACTTGTTCATTGGTGAGTGATGTGAGCAAAGATTATTTGGGGGTTATGGGATAAAGAAGAAGGGTTGTTGAGATTCTGTGTTTAAGCAATATATTGGATACAGTAAGATAAGTAAACATCAAGGAGGTCCTAGAGCAGAGCGATTGAGAAAATGGCAAACTTTGATAACCGATGGCACATAAAAGCAAGCTAAGATATAATTTTTCACATCCTAAATCTTGGAATAACCACTACACATGACTGCTATGTCAAAATTTCAAAACGGACTGGGTTTGTTCATTAGCTTTGATCTCCAAAAACTAGATCTCCAAAGAGGAAATTATAGTAACTAGATTTCATATTAATCATGTAATAAATGCTTGGTTTGGTTTAGTCCCTAGCTCCAATGTTCACTTCACTATATAAGAGTTACACTATAAACAATTCACAAGATAAGTTCAATACGACCTAAGAAGTGTGTTCTCAGTTTCAAAGAGATACAATGATTTATACTCTTTGGCAACCTAAAGAGATAAACATACATGTCATGAATGCGTATTGTCTAATCTATAGAATAGAACATAAGCTATGGAGTTAGTAGAAGGAGGAGCATAAAACGTACAAGCTTCTCGATGGTGCGCATGATAGACTGGAACATTTGCTAGAACCATGTCTGAAAATTTGGAGGAGATTCCAAGGAACAGAGACGGTTCTTTACGCCGCCGTTTTTGTGTTGGATCTTTACACCATCCGCGACCTGTTTCACATAATAATCCATAAGAAACCCCAATCAATATCTGTTTCTTGACCGAGTCAATAAAACTCAAATCGGGACCGAGTTATGGCAAACGAGTCAACTCAATCGTATGAATCAAATTAAAACCCAGATTTACAAAATCAAGAAACCCATACTCAAACTGGGACTGAGTTAAGTCAAACGAGTCAACTCAATCAAATCATAGAACTGAGAGGAGGTGAAGAAGAAGAGAAGATACCCCTCTGACTTGTTTGTTCTCGTCGCCATAATCGCTCTCTCATGAAGATTCTAAACTCTTCTTGGTATTGATCTTCGTAACGAGTCTGAGAGATTGTGTGATGAAGAGAAGGCAAAGAAGAGCCTTTCTTATGAAGAGGAGAGGAGCCAACGGTTCTTTCCAACGGTCATATTTTTAGTTGTAGCCGTTGAATGATGCTTAAAGTTTACTAGTCAGCGTTGTTCATCTCTATGGAAAATGACCGTTTGACTGTGAAATAAGAAAAGGTAAGAAAGCCTGTTCCAAATTACCTTTTAATTTTGTAGTTTTTGTAATTTAATAGCATATAGTATTATATACTGACTGCTACACTACAAATTCTATAAGAAAATTCTAAATGTAATTATAGCACCAATAAATGTGAGTAACAATCAACGAAATGTTAAAGTATAAACAGAAACATATATTATGTTTACACAAATTCTATAAAAATGAGGAACCAAGGATTAACAATTAAGGAAATTAAAAATTAAATTTTTCTACTTCTGTTACCATTAAACCAAAAATTTATTGATATGTTTGAACTTAAAACAGTCAAATAAAAATACAAAGAAATTTGTTAAAGTATTAAAATTGGTTTAGTGTAGATATATATTAAGTAAAAGATTATTAAATAAATATAAAGCTTTAAGATCAATATGAATTAGTGAATAATATTACTTCAAATTAGTATAATAATGTTTGTATTCTTATTATTTTTTTGTCAGTGTTTATATTCTCAATTTGAGAAACATTTTTTTTTTCATTTTTAATGGTTTGGACCATTTAGGAAGGTTTAAAAGAGACTAAAAAAAAGATTGACAAATCGTTTTGATTTTACAAGCGATACAGCAAGTGGAGAAGTTGTTCTTTTAGTCCTGATAACTTCCCTACAGAACTTCTTGAAGGTTTGCAATAATCTTCTTCTTTAGTTTCTAAATCCTGTTATGCTATCTTAAACTTGTTGCAGGTTCACGGATACCAACGTTTTAAATTTGGCCCACCTGCACCCACGTAACATATAACACACTCAACTCATACCCGCAATTCAAATTTTTCAAATCGGATGACCCAAATCCGACCGGATCACTTTGATTACCATGAATTCATGCACTAAGCAAAGTTTATGCATCTTCTCAATATTTCTTTACTAGTTACTTCGGATCAAAACAGAGGGTCTCTAAACAGAGAAACACACACACATAATAAGTCAATTAGATATTCGAATCTATCCAAGAAACGGAAGAAAGATTTGATGAGCAAAAAGGAGTAAAGCTCTTTCACTCTCAAAAACTGATTCGAGTTTTGATATAAGCCTCTGTCTGAACCAGAAGGTGTTCCTATATTTCACCTTCTCGTTATTCGGAGGCTATACATACATATTCATCATGCCAATACAAAACAAAAACAGAGTTAGAATTTATGTCTGAAGCTTTTTTGGTAAGAAGAAGCTTGCCATTGAAGAAAATTCAAAAGCTCCTCCTCAAAAGAAGTATTGAATGATCAGAATTGATGTTTGCCTCCTAACTAAGCCATTATATGAAATTTGCCTAAAGAACTTAGGGTTCATAAGGCTACTCTAAGGAGGCAGTTTGAAATTAGGCTAAGAACACAGACACACAAAGATGAAAAGGTAAAGAAATTGATGTTATGATATGCAAGACGATGTGGTGGCTCAACCCTTTTTATTCATTCTTGTACTCTAGGGTTTTGAATGTTTGTGTTTATGACTATTTTAACCTCGGTTCAAAAACGATTGCTCAATTTGGTTTGGTTTTGTAAAACCGATCAATCAATCAATCAATATATGCCAACATTGAAATCGGTTTCGGTTATGTCTTTTGGTTCCGATTCTTCCAGATTGTGAAGTTGCGGATTCCAAATGTTATTTAGCCCACTAACTTAAAGCCGGCCTAATATTAATGATTTTCACAATTCATGTTTATCATGACTATTACTCACTTCGTTTCAAATTAAGTAAAATTTTCGTTTCAAAATAAGTATCATTTTATAATTTTAATGTAAAATTTAATAATTTTATATATCATTTTATTTTCTATTAGTTGAAATGTGGTTAGGTGTATAGGTAATGATATTTTTATTTTGAGAATATGTAAAATTTAATGTTTTCTTATTCTGTGTACAAAACCTAAAACAACAACTAAAATAAAATGTATGGAGTATTGATTATATTTTCTCGGTGTTTTTATCTTGATAAGACCAAGACTCAACCGACTAATCTCTGATGTTTAAAAAATAATAATTTATTTTCTTAAATTCTTATAGATGTTACATATATAAGTAACATATGTTAATAATTATAAGCTATAAGTTTAGCAGATATCTTTAATCTTCTTAATTAACATGAAATAATGAAATATAGAATATATGGCGATTCTTATACCAATTAAATTTTTTCCTTACATGCATTGCACTGGATCTTATATATATGCTCAATATTAGTCTTTGGTTACTGTTGAAAGAAACGGAAACAAATTTCATACTTAAGCGGTTTTACAGACAACATGAAGTTCTTTTGTAAAAACAATGACGACACGAAGTCCTATTCTCCTTGTAATAAGTTCGAGTTCGCAAGTGGGTGACCAGCTGGTAAAAAGCGTAAAGCATGTGCGCTGTTTTGGTGGCTAGCCGTTATACCAACTGTTCCTACTCATACACAAATAATGAATTTTAAAACATTCTTCTTGTCAATAATAAAGATTTTTTTTTATAAAATTTTCGATTTAGTTCTTTTTTTTTTTTGCCTTCTGAAATGATATATTAATCTGAGAATAGTAGAAACATACAAGAAACACTTGTTCAGAAGAGCATAAAGCTCCGCCACACATCAACTACAAGCCATAAAACAACCGCAAAAATAGCAGTAAAACCACACAAACCCCCAACACCGACTTCAGACATCGGTCTCCATCATTTCTAACAGACAAGGACAGTTAGAGGCACCGACTTTCATTGACAAAGAACTCGAAAAGCCAGGCCGGATGACCTAAGGCCACATACGATTGAAGCCTCCCTTCTCTTGTAACGCTTTGAGCTATGAAAGCCGCCCCTCTGTTTTCCTCAATTCTGACATGTTTGCATTGGAACTCTGCAATCGACTTCAGAAGCCTTTTTAACTCCTCAACTTGATGCCTAAACGCTGGCCATAGAAGTGGTTTTTGGAGAGCAAGAAACAATTCTTTGAAGTCCCCTGCAAACACAACCCTATTGTAATGCATACTTGACATGCTCTCAATAGCCCAAAGGAGAGTTACGAATCTGGCTTCATCCAAGCTACCAATATTCGAGAAGGCTCTTCTGCCATGACAAAGTACCACACCTCTGTGGTTCCGTACCACCCAAGCAACCCGAGAAGTCTCTTTTCTTTGACCCATTCCAACGCCACATTACACATTAACCAATCTTTGGTTGGAGGGCTCCATCGTGGCAGAGTTTTCACCTCCTTTGCTTGCATCTCCTTTACACCTTCCTCCTCCACAACCTGCGCCATGAACCATTCTTCTGATTCCTTCTTAGCCTTACACTGAATCTCCTCAGGGGACCATCTTACACCATTAAATATAAGATCATTTCTACTTTTCCAAATAAACCATATCAGCCAAGGCCAAGAACGTTTGTCTTCTACCGAACCTCTATCACTGGACCTAGAATCCATAAGGTAATGCAAGTTGTTGAAAACATTTCTATTTTGAAACTCGAATTCCGGTTGTGGAATACCCGATAAGGCCCAAACGTGTCGCGCTGCATGGCATTGGAAAAGCACATGGTGTATTGTTTCTCCCTCGAAACCACACACTTGACATCTATCATCCATCTTCATTCCTCTCCTCAAGATCAACTCCGCCACCGGCAATGCCTCACTTAAGGCTTTCCATAAGAAAATTCTTATCTTTGGAGGGGTGAGGACTTTCCAAATCTTTTCTTTGATGATGTTTCGAGAGGGTAGCTCAAGAACCTCTGGATGGTTTTCTTTGATTTTGATATCTCTGGCCACACCATATGCAGACTGAACAGTTAGATTTCCACTTCTACTATGCTTCCACGTGAAGGAATCTGACTTTGTGGGAACTGGTTGCTTTGCCATAATCAGGTCGACATCTGCTGCTACGAAAATCTCCTCTAGAGCTCGCAGGTTCCATCTTCTTGTATGGAAATCAATAAGAGTATTAGCCCTGAGGTTTACGTCAAAAGAGCAGTTTTTAATCCATGGAGCTCTCATTCCTAAATCCGGGTCATCCACCCATTTATCCAACCAGACCCTTGTGTTCAAACCATTGCCAACTTGCCACTTTAAACCCTTCTCCAATAACTCTCTACCAAACAAAATACTTCTCCACGCAAAAGATGGTCTGGCTCCTACCTTCGCTTCAAGAAAGTCTGAATGTGGGTAATATCTGCTCTTGATAAATCTGGCTAGGAGACACTCAGGTTGATTCAGGAGTTTCCATCCTTGCTTGGCCAACATAGCTTGGTTAAACGTTTCAAGGTCTTTGAACCCCATTCCCCCAAGATGTTTAGGAAGACAAAGCTTCTCCCATGAGATCCAATGTATCTTTCTGAGATGGGACTGAGAATTCCACCAATAATTAGCCATTGAGCTGTTGATATCTCTTATGAGTGTTTTCGGCAGTCTGAAACAAGACATCGGGAAGACAGGGAGCGCGGAAGCTGTTGTCTTTAAAAGAATCTCCTTTCCTCCTTGAGAGAGCTTGCGCATATACCAGCTATCTAGACGAGCATGAGTTCTATCTTTTAGGTATGAGAGATGCTTAACTTTTGAGCCAGAGAAGCTCTCAGGAATCCCTAGATATTTGCTCTTCCCACCGGTGTTGTAAATGCCTAAGCAGTCTTGAATGTCCCCTTTCACGGTTTCTGAAATTAAAGCCCCAAAAGAGATAGAGGATTTCTGAAGATTGATGCTCTGTCCGGTAGCTTCTCCATAGAAACTAAGTATCCGCTTCAAGTTTGTAGCCTGATATACATTTGCTTGACAAAGAAACAAGCTGTCATCGGCGAAGAAAAGATGATGTATCGAGGGACCATTCTCTGAGAATTGCATTCCTTTTAACAGATTGTTTCTTTTTGCCACTTCCAAAAGATGCGACAGGCCCTCCGTACAAAGCACAAACAGGAAGGGGGAGAGGGGGTCTCCTTGACGGATCCCTCTTGAAGGTGTAATCAAACCAAACGGTTGATCGTTGATTAACACCGCAAAGGAAGCCGAAGTGACACACATCATGATCCACGATATCCAGCGGCTGTCAAATCCCAAAGCCTTGAGTAATGCTTCCAAATAACTCCACTCCACCCTATCATAGGCCTTAGACATGTCGGTTTTAATCGCCATGTACTCATTGGAAATCTCCGAGTTCGCTTTGAGAGAATGAATCGCCTCATGAGCTATCAGAATATTGTCTTGGATCATCCTTTCACTCACAAAGGCAGACTGATTAACGGAAACTATCTCACTGAGAAAAGGTTTGAGACGGTGAACCAAGATATTAGAGACCGCCTTATATAGGACTGAGCAAAGGCTTATCGGTCTTAAATCAGCCATATTCTCAGGATTTGGGATCTTGGGGATCAAGCAAAGGAACGTAAAATTCCAATTCTCTGGCAATCTTCCCTTTTCAAAAACTTCCATAATCTCTTTTGTCACCGCTTCCCCTATAGTGGGCCAGAATTGCTGAAAAAACAGTCCTGTCATCCCATCCGGGCCCGGAGCACTTTCAGCCTTGATGGAGAAAATAGCATCTTTGACTTCCTCCTTAGTAATCTTAGCCGTTAGACAGTTATTCATGGCATTGGACACTTTAGGTCTCAAACTCTGAAAGACCGGTTCGTAGGATGGCGGGTTGGAGGTAGAGAAAAGCTCCTTGAAATAGTCTAAAGCAATCTCCGCTTTTGCAGCATCAGACCAATGTTCAGTCCCATTTTTATCCTTCAATTTACTCAGATGACGTCTTGATCTGTTGGCCAGAACCGAAAGATGAAAAAACTTTGAGTTACGATCCCCCAATTTAAGCCATTTTTCTCTACTTTTTTGTCTCCAAAACATCTCTTCTTCCTTATATGCTTGCATCAGTTCCTTCTTGATATTGTTGATCACAAACCAACATGGATATGGCTTTGATTGAAAGTATTCCAGTCTCTGATGAAGTAAGTTAATTTTATCTCTTGCATTGAATCTTCGCTTTCTTTTCCATTCATTCATAATTCTTCTGCTTTTGCGGATTTTAAAAAGCACTGGAACATTGCTGGAACCATGCTTCCATGCCCTCTCTACTTCACGCTTAATGTCAGGGTGGTGCAGCAGCCTTTTATCGAACCTGAACTGGCCCTTTATCGTCTCTGCTATTGCTTGAAAGCTCACCAGAACTGGTCTATGGTCTGAACCCCTTTTATCCAGGAAAGATTGAGTTGATCCTGGGAAGAGGCTAAACCAAGCTTTGTTCCCAAAACATCGATCAAGACAACATTGAATCCACTTCTTCCATCTCATACCACCCCATGTAAATCTGTCTCCTCTGCATTTGAGCTCCACCATCTCACATGCCTCCAACATCTCAGCAAAGTGTTTGAAAGAAGAATCAGGTCTCCTCGGACCTCCACTTTTCTCATCATTGCTGAGGATCTCATTGAAATCACCTACAATGCTCCATGGTTCACGTCTCCCAATACTTAATCTTGTTAATCTTTCCCAAACCACACTTCTTCCATCTGAAGCCGGTTCACCATACACACACGTCAAGAAGAAAGATAAGTCTCCATAACGCACAAAACAGTCAACAAGATTTTTATCCGAAGATTTAATGTTAACGATTACATTTTTCTTCCACAAAATAGCTAGCCCACCACTATATCCAACTGGATTTACAGTGTGAACTCGCTCATAACCCAACCAAACTTGATGATCAACTACTATATTCCGACATTTTTTTGTTTCCATTAAAAATAAAATCTCCGGGAAATGGTATTGACGCAATTCCCGCAGTCTCTGAATTGTCAAACCTTGAGGCCGCCCCAAGCCTTGACAATTCCAGCTCAAGAAGCTCATTGGGCGTTGGGCAACCCCTCCTTTGGGGCTACCTTTAGGCATGACGCCTTCATGGTTGAACCTGGTTCCTTATCTTCTGGAGCACACTTCCTTTTCTTACTTCCCACGGTATGGTTGTCTTCTCTTCTAGGATCAGGTTCAGAAGACATCACCTGCACCATTTCTTTGTTTTGTTGTAGTCTTACCGATTTAGGTGGTCTCTTCCTGGAAGCCTGTCTTCTTCTAACTACCCCGGTAGAGTAAGGAGCAGACCTCCCTGCTCTGAAAACCGTAGAGTATTCAGAAGGAAGAGAGGCAAAGCTTTCACCACTGTCGAACTCGTGTAGAGGGAAGTGCTTCAACGGCTCTGATTGTAGCGAAGCAGAGGAATGAGCTTTGAAAGAAGCAGTCAAGAGTTTTTCCTTTGATCCTCTGTGGTTAATGTCTGATGACTCTCCCATCTTTTCACTGTAATCAAACACCAGACCTTTACCTTTATTGAGGTCCGTAGTTATCACCGGAGGGGCTTCCAGGCGCAAGGTCAGCTTCTGCGTCATAGTGTCCTTTTCAGCGTACTTTAGAGATTGTTGGACCCTATCAATCTTAACCGGTAAGCTATCCCCTGTATCAGCTTTAAGGTATCTTCTCATCTCATCCAGAACTTCTTGAGCTATCTTTCTTCTACCCGTGGATGGGTCTATTCCAACTTGAACTTCTGATAGAACACCAAAGAGAATGTCATCTTCCTTGAGGAAAGGGGATTTCCGGGCCAAGCTTTTAGTGACCTCTTCTCTCCTTACTTTTGTGGCTTCTTGTCTTTGTCTCACCACCATGGGGCAGAAGTCCTTCTCATGGTTCAATCTTTGGCACGAGAAGCAACGTTTCTGAACATTCTCGTAGTGAAAACGTACAACAGCTTGTTTCCCGCCCTTCAGTTGGATGACCTTTGTTTGTCTCAGGGGATGCGCTACATTGAACTTGACCTGGACCCTAATGAACTTCTGTACCACCGGCTTAGTGGGGTCGAAGGCCACAATCTTTGTCTTTCCCACTATATCTCCCAAAGCAGTTAGGGCAACGATGGTATAGTAATCCACAGGAATATCGCTGATTTGAACCCACAATGGAATGTACTGCAAGTAATCTTCAGGTGGGTTCTCAACCCAACGTTCCACCACAATCACCCATTCGTTGAAGGTATGGACTCCTCTATCCAAGATCTCCACCAAGTCGTGTTCATACTGGAAAATGAATTGAAATCTCTCATGAGACAGAGCTATACCACGTACACGCCCTTCTTTGAGCCATTTCCTAGGCATCTGCATAATTAACGTGGACATTTTTTGACAGTCAGGGTTAAGAAGCCTTCCCATAAGGCTGAGCCTGTTGTCTTCTGCCGCACTGAATCCCGGCAGCTCCGGCATCACGAACGGGGTATCTTCTTCGTCAAGAGACAAAGCCATGAGGGCCTTATCCATCGCTAGAGACATGATTCAAGAGTTATAACTGCTCACGTCACAGTAAATTCTCACCCACCTTCACCAACTATTTTCAATAAATGAAGAACAGTATGAAGAAACAGATAAGAATTTGAAAAAGGTAAGCTCTGTATACTCAAAACCCAAGAAAAGAGTTGACTTAAGCTTCTAAAACGTGTTTAGATCTGGAAAAGAACGTTTATCAAGGTAGCAACACTTAAAAACCCACTGTATAATAACTAGAGCCCACAAGGGGTTACTTGGGAGAATATTATCTCACTTCTATCTCAATGTGTTGAAATTTTCGATTTAGTTCTAAATAAATAAAATAAAATAAATTATTCTCTGTCAAAGATTTTTCCTGAATCATTCTTTCCTTTTCCTCCATCTTCGATTCTCCTGTCGTTGTTTCCTTTCAAGAGAGGAAACAACGTTCGATCTGACAGATTCTCCGGCGATATTCAAAATCCAAATCTCCGGCAATGTCGACGTTCTCGCCGTCGTTGGCCGCACTTTCTTTCCTTTCTCTGTTTCTTCTTGTTTCCTCTAATTCTTCAACGGAGATTAACAAAGGAGGAGAGATTCGATTACCTTCGGAGAAGACCAACGGCCAATTCTGCGGAGAAACAACGTCTAAACCGGGTTCGTGTCCGGTTAAGTGTTTTAGGCCTGATCCGGTTTGCGGAGAAGACAGCGTTACTTACTGGTGCGGTTGCGCAGATGCTTTGTGCCACGGCGTTCGTGTTTCGAAACAAGGTGCTTGTGATGTTGGTAATGGCGTTGGGTTGTCTGTTCCTGGACAAGCTCTGCTTTTGATCCACATTGTCTGGTTAATGGCTCTTGGGTATTTCGATCCTCTTTGGCCTCTTCTGATTTTTTTATTGTTTTTTGTGAATTGAAGAATATAGAGATTTGGTAGGTTTTGAGGTTTGTAACGACTGAATCTTTTGTTGATAATCATTGATGTGAATGTTCAATTTTAGTTTATTGATTGATCTGTATTTGATGTTATTACAAGAAAACTAAGAGAAGAAGGATCATTGTTTGGTTTGGTCCTCGCAAAAGAAGCTTTTTAGGCAAAAACTGAGACCACCTTTGTACAGATTAATAGATAGATAGATAGAAAGGTGTTCATCATGTCTATGTTGAATGAATCTGGCTTTGCTTCAATCCTCTGCACTAAAGCAAACAAGGGCTAAGGAGGATTTGGTTAGATGAGGACCAAGGATCATCTTTCCTTAGGTCGATCTCCATCGTCTTCCACACCGATCATGCTCAAGATAAACTTCTTTTAGGCCATAATTATCTACAAGTTCTTAAGTTGGGTTTCTTAGGAAAAATTAAAATACTGTTTTTTCTTTTCTTAAGCAAAGTAAATAAACTGTTTGTTAAGAGCATGATTAAACAGAACTTTTAAAACCCTCTTAAGAGGATCTACCAAAATTTAAAAAACCAGCTCCCAAAACTTGTAATTAGGAACCTAATTTGTTTGGGTTCTTGTACTATTCGTGGACTCCACTGACACGTGACAGTACACGATTGGTTCGTTTTAATTTTTTAAAAAATTAGACAAAAAAAGAATTTTAAATTGGGTTCTTAGGATTAATCATGGTCTAAAACTTTTAAATAAAAAACGGTTTCTTAACTTACTTTAAAAGACAAAAAAATAAATTTTTAATTTTCCCTAAAAAACTAACCTGTGGATAATTAGGGCATTAATAACGCACGTCTTCATTGGGTCTTTAGTGGGGGATGCACTGACACGTGGCGGCCCGCGGTTGGTTGTGTTTTTAATTTTCTTTTAAAAAAAAAATCGGAAAAAAAAACAAAAAGAATAGGAGACGTCTCCACGTGGTCTCCACGTTAATGTTGCTCTTATATCCTTACTTGGAAACATTGGGGGTGTAACCTTTTTATTTTCCCTGATGACTTCCAACTCCGGCAACAACATTGGATCCATCTCAGAACATTAGGCAACATGTTTCCTTCCCATACGTGTTTTCATCATCTTCTCTTTCCAATCTCACCTCTCTTGATTGTGAAATCCGACCAAGAGCGAACTAATTGTAAACAAATCAGGTGAGAAACCTCTAGTTTCTATCTCATCAACCAATTCCACTGCTCCCTAAAGTTCATTCCCTGCAAAGCTGCAAGTGTAAAATAACAGTGCTGAAAGTAACGGAAAATGTCATAGATCTTATTAGTTGTTTGCTCATGATAGAATAATCGAAAAGGCCATTCTTGGTTAGTTGTAGAGAATTAAAGGTAAGGCTGTAACTCCAATATGTATTGGAATAAAATGATGTGAAATGATCATTTTCATCAATTCTATATTTTTTTTTTACCATTTAACATAAATGGAATGTTTACGGGAGAATTTCAAATTTACCATTTTTGTTATACCACTTTTTAATTTTACTTTTATTAAAGATATATTTTCAAAAATACCATTTTTAATAGATAATTTTTTTAAAAATTAATTAGAATCCTAAATTTTACATTTCTAAACCCTACCCCTACCCTACACCACCCCTTAACTCTAAATCCTAAGTCTTAGATTAATTAATCAAGTATTATAAGTGTGTTTTTCTCTTAAAAAACAAAGGTAAAAGTGATTAAGGTATTTTTGAAAAGTGGTACAAGGAAAGTGGTATTTTTGACAATTTCTCAATGTTTATTTTATTAAGAGAATTTTTTCAAATATCCTTTTTAATTTTTATCACAAAATAATTTTAAAAATGACCAAAATAGCATTTTTTTTAATATTTATTTTTAGTTTTAAAATTTTAAACTTCACATTCAAAATCCCACCTCACAATTCTTAACCCTAAGTTTAAATTAGTTAACCCAAAAGTATAAATATATATTTACACCCTTTAATAAAACTTAGTACTGTTATTTTTTTTTTCGAATGTTATTTTTGTGGCAATTTTTTTAATGCTATCTTACAATATTTCTCTTCTGTCAATTTCAAAAAATATTAAACAAAATACAAAGCAAGAAATTACATAAAAAGTTTGTTAAAGAATAAATGAAAAAAAAATCTACCTATTTTTCTACTACATTCCATTCATGTGATTCCATTCCACTTTATTCAATTTATTCTTCAAATGTGATGCAATAACCCCAAAAATATTGAGCTTATAAACTGAAGTTCTCAATGTAAGTCTGTAACTAGTATAATAATATAAAATTAATAGAATATAAATAAATGGAACAATAGAAGTGTAATACAACAAAAAACAATAAATTTTATTTTATTTATTCATGAACAAAATTGTATAGCAATGTTTTTTCTTATAATTTTTTTTGGAAATATTTGTGGAATTAATAGAACGAGTGATTAATTTCATCCATGTCAAATTGGTGAAAAAAGTTCAAGAATTAATGGAACAAATTATTCCTCACCATTTTATTCTAAAATCAATAACTCAGTTGCAATGTAGATGGTTTTTGTAATAACCATAAGATACTAACTTTAAGCATTTGAACAACCAAGAGCACTGTCAGTATAATCAGGCTTGACAACGGTGGAAGTGCATCAAAAAGTTCATGCAGCGTAGCTTCTCATCCTAGTGTACTGTTCCATGTTTTAATCATCCGGTCTTCATGGCCACTCTCAACTCACGGAAAGCTTTACAAATAACCCGATAGAGAGCTTCTCCCTCTTCTTCGGCTATCATACGCTGAAACCATTTTTCCAGTCCATTGAGTGTATTAATTTTTTTTTCAGCTGCTCATTTTTTAGATCAAGTGTTGGTTAGATGAATTGTTCCTTCATATAACACTTTTATTTGACCGTGTCTAATCTATACTGAAAAAATAAAGCTTTTGTTCATAGTCTTCTTCGCTAATTGGTCCGTCTGACCGTTCTCGCTCCGAAAAATACGAAGTATGTTAACGCTTATAAAATTATCTTTTAGACTTTGAAACGCTTCAATCTCCGAAGCAAAAGCTGGCCAATCTATCAGATTCGTAGTCATATCATGTAATAAATCTATATGGCAATGTTTATTTGATATTTGTCGGTTGGGCCAAAACTTTTGGATGCTCATTCACCGTTAGCCTGGTGGCTGCTGCCTCATCGTTGTCAGGTCTGAGTTTACCGGCAGCAGAATTAAAATCTGAATCAGTATCTATTTTTTTGTAACCCAAAAAGTTATTTATTTTTCAAATTTAAGATGGTGAATCTGAAATTCGTGTTACTCAAACAAAAATTGTTATAATTCTTTTATTATTTTATATTAATTTATAACCTGAGGTAAGTATAACTTATTTTGTAGTTACTACAAAATACATAAAATATTTTCTACCATAGTTTATAACCCTTGTGATCAAGCCTGTCTGGGTACATGTTGGTTCGAAGTTTAGGGTACATGTTGGGATCTAATCTAGGCTTCACACAAGCCAAGAGAGGCTTGGCCATAAACAAGTTTTCTTTTGACTCCACTAGCTCGACTTTGCCCGTCGTCTTTGGAGGAATGGTCCAGTCGAACCCTTGGAGAAGCCTTGCCAGCAACGTAACAATCATATAAGTCCCAAGCTTAGTCCCAACGCAGCCACGCCTACCTGTTCCAAATGAAACAAGTCGCATGTCTGGCTCAGTCAACATCACTTCATCACCGGTTAGGTGACGTTCAGGCTTGTAGACGAGGGGATCGTCCCATGTTTTAGGGTTTCGACCAATACCAGGACGACTCACTAGAATATGACTGCCTGTCACATAAAAAAATCAAGCAATGTTATATTGAATTGAGTAAAGACAAAAAAAAACTTAAAGTGATAAGAGAACATGTGTCATGATCCATTTCTTAATATCGTAAACATAACAAAATGAACAAATACTCCAGATATACCAATAAGTACGATTTTTCTTAATGGCTAAAATCTTTAAATCAAGGCAACAAATAATATTCCTACATTTGAGTAAATTTATGGAGTCGAAGGCAAAGAGGGGAACTTATGAACAGACAAATAGGCAAATAAAACAAATACATATATAAAACAAAAATTATTTTTAGGTGAATACGTTCAATAACAAAAGATGTTATTAAAATATTATCATGGTCTTTTAAGCAAAAATAAAAATAATAAGGACACATAACTTTTTTTTGTAACCGGCTTTCAAACAAAACAATTGTAACAACAAGTTATTTTAAAGGGTAATCTATTGAAAACAAATAAAAACATAGAGAAAGTTAGTTAGTTAGTTAAAACATGTTTTTAATGGATGTTTTTAGAAAAGTAAAAGATATGTATATATATATATATATATACCCTTTTTTGGGTTCAAAGAAAGATATATATATACCTTTTGGGACGAAGTAGCCAGCGAGAGTTGTGTCTTGACGAGCCATGTGAGGGACAAGGAAAGGGTTAGTAGGGTGAAGTCTGAGAGTTTCTCTGATACAAGCTTTGACATAATTTAGATTCTGGACGTCTGATTCTTGAACAAGTCTCTCTTTACCCACAACCCTATCGATCTCTTCCACTGCTTTTTCAAGAATCTCTCTTTGGTTCAACATTTCCGCTAATGTCCACTCTATTGCATTCACTGCATTGTCAATGCCTACTACATCAAGATCCTGCCAACAAAGAAAACAAACCCCATAACTTATCAAACAAAATATAGAATTAATAACCACGCATTAGTGGTCGGGTGATACATGACGTCCTGCAATGGGTCGTGAGTTCGAATTCATTGCCCTCATATACAATTAATTAGCAGTAGCGAGTAGAGTTTTAACACGAACAATGGAGAGATGTGTGATTTCTTGTGGCGTAAGCAGTGGCTTCCCCTTGTCATCTTTGAGAGTGAAGAGGATATCTAGCCAATCCTTGGGCACCTCGTAGTCTATATTTTTGGTCGTTCTCCACAACTCTATCTTCTCATCAATAATCATTTTGTTGTACTTAGCGATAACATCAACGGCTTCTCTCAACACAACCTCCTCTCCTTGAAGATTCCACCCTCTAAAGAAAGAGTAGTAATCAGCTATGTAAAAGCTAAAGAAACAATCAAGAGCCTTGAAAATGGCGTCAAAATGTTCTCTCTCCATTGGACCGAGGCTCCCATCCTTTGTCGTTTCCTTGAAATGCTTTCGACCAAACAAGAGTCTCATCTTCACATTGTGAGTGTGAGTGCATACGATGTCCCTTACGTTCACTAACCCACCTTTCTTGTGATATAGGTTAAGGACATATGCGAGGAGGTTGTCGGATTCCAAGTTTCTAACGTCACGTAATAAGTCTAAAGCCTTTGTGGACATTAACTCGGACGTCATCACTTTCTTCATCTTCATTTGTCTCTCGCCGTACTCATCAAACACCACCCCCTTGTACCTATTGTTAATGACAATAGACCTAAAAAAATTTGTTGTCTCCAAAATAGCATTCAAGAGAAAAATAACCAAAATATATTTTATTAAAAAGTGTAAATATACACTTATACCTATTGGTTTAATTAATATAGACTTAGAGCATCTTTAATGGGGTCTCTTAAGGGAGTTCTTAATGGGAGGGGCCCCACAATTTTTTAAGAACCATCTCTTATTGTCCCCAAATAAGAGACTTATTTGCTTGGGTTCTTGTACTGTTCGCGGACCCCACTGACACGTGGCGGTCCGCGATTAGTTCATTTTTATTTATTTATTTTTTTTAAATAAAAAAAAGAAATAAAAAAAATAAGAACCCCTCTAAGAGGTTCTAGGGTTAAAGATGCTCTTAGGGTTTAGAGTTATGGGATGAAATTTTGAAGGTGAAGTAATTTTTTTTTAAAAAAATTTCATATATATATATTTAAAAAAAAAAAAAAGATCTAGTTTGATCATTTTTTCTTAAAATATATTTTTGTAACAAAAACTTAAAAATATCTATTGAGAGATTTGTCCAATATTTAATCAGAAATATGTTATCCATCACAAAGTATAGACCATATAGGCATTTCATATCTCCCTTTCACAAAAATAAATATTCGTGAAAACATAGTAACTTATGTATTCGGCGTGAAAAATATTCATTTTTATAGAAATATAACTTACGGATCAAATATTTCTATTATGAAATATTTTATAAAAAGAGTCCGGCCTGTCGGCAAAAACCGTGTCTTTCTCCTTAAGGACTTCACGGGCAATCTCATCAGACGTTATAGCAATGACATGGACAGGACCGAAACGGAAGCAAGCTATATCCGTCTTCATATTGTTCATCACACGAACTATCCACTTGGAAGTTGGTTTGTTCATGAGCATTCCCACCAAGTTCCCGATCATCGGAATCCCCGGCGGGCATGGAGGCAGCTGCTTTCCACCACCACCACCACCACCGCAAAGAAGTTCTAACAACCATTTTATGAGAAACAAAATACTCAGAGTGATACAAAATGTGATGTAAACTGGGGTGAGAACATTATTCGGGTAATATTCCATCAGGTAAGAATGTAGTAGTCTTCTTCTTTGTCTCTTACCAGGAGTCTACAAGCAATATGTATAATATAGTTTTCATTTAATTAGTTACAATATTAATTAATAATGTATAACGAATATTTTTCTTTTTTTTCTTAAATAAAAACTGCAAGATTATCTAATATAATTAAAGTATATATATGTCAATTTAATAAGAGATATTTCATAACAATTTGTGCATCCTCCATAATCTATGTTTAATTTTATATTATTAACATTTTCGTATATGCCATAACTTGAATAGTTAATTGCTTTTCAGCTATTTAATTGCTTTTTCAGCTATTTAATATATATATATTTATTATTTTATTAGTTTTATAATATATAAATACGTAAAATAAGTAATAGCATGTAAAGATAATTTTTATATACAATTCTCATGTTAAATTAGTATCTGGAAGGCGCGAAACTTAAATTAGTTGAAAAAGTATTTAAGGTGAGCATTTAAAATTGATAATATTAGTAGTTTAATATTTTTCAGTTAATCATTTTAATTTGATTTTTCTTTTAAAGCTTTAAAATGAACCTACCTTTCATGAGAGTATGTCATGAATTTATAGAAACCTTTCATCTCAGATAGTCTTCATATTCTTTTAAAGTTTAGATATCCATAAAATCTAAATATTCACAAATCTAATCCAGTAATTGTCTTCAAATATACTTACCTAGAATTTTGAGATTCATTGGCTTAAATTGAGACGGTTCCTTTTTTTTAATAAGGTGTAGCTTTTTTTTTTTGAACAAAATAAGGTGTAGCTAATGACATTATATAAACAACTACGAACAAAAAGAGAAAAAAAATAGGAAGACTTTGAATAGCTCGCCCAGTGACTATTGGTAAGAGGATATTGATTATTGATTTTAAATATTTTTAAGTGATACTAGATCTTGATCCATGTTTTTAAAACACAAAATATTTTTTTTTACAAAAAATATTTTAATAAATAATAATTGCATGTATAATTTATATATTTTAAGTAGTCTATTCGCCTAGAAACATGTTAACAAAACCCTCGTTGCTTTCCAAACGTTAGAGCTTGTTATCTATGATGGCCAGGGCGGATGTAGGAAGGGAGAAGGGTCAGCTGACCCCACCTCATTTTGAAAAATATATGTATTCATTTAGATAAATAATGTGCTGACCATGAAAATATTATTTTTGACCCCATAAAAATTCAAACACACTAAAAACAAAATGATAAAATTCAATGATCTAACTAAATGAATAAGCGGGTACAGAGAAACCAAGTTCCATTAACTAAACTTGGATTCATAACAAGTTTAAGCCCAATTTAAATATATAGTAATCACTAACTTTTGTTGGTTAATTAAAAATTAATGAGAATAAAGTTCAGAATAAGACCTAAAATATATGTTTTTTCTCTTAAATTTTGAGTTAATTTTCGTATTGTTTTAAATCTTCTATATTATATATTATATATTTTATGAACTTTAAAATTTGCAATCAAATTCCTAAATTTTAAGATTTGTATTTTAATTATATAAGTCGAATGGTTTTAATTTAAACTTTTATAATTTTTAAATTAATTATTCTAATTTATCAAATAAATAATAGATTTATTTTGGAATTTTTTATCCAGTAGATGATGATATTGGTTAAGTTAATTTATCACATGGTCTAATAAAAATAAATAAATATTATAATAAGATTTTAGTATTTTAAAAATGAAATAAAACATAATTTCTTACTAATACCTTTTACCCTTGTAATTTTGAATATGGACTTATAGAGAATACAGTTAGTTCCAGTATGCAAAACATATTTGTAAGTTTTTTGTAGTTTATACATTATTTATATTTTTATAGCTCCGCCACTGATGAGTCTAGGCATGGTCCAACTCGTATTTTTCAATGTTGAGATGTAATCAATAAAACTCTCCTTTCAATACCAATCATGAACTTCTGATGATTTAGTCACTAGTTCCAACTTCGAAAATACAAAATTCACTTAAATCCACAGTAGAATGTTTAATATTTTAAGATATATTAAATTCAGATTCTTCGTGTGTATGGGAGAATGATAATTATCATGGAACCATTTAAATAACAAAACAATCTCGTCGAAAATATGGAAAGTAAAACTGTAAAGCGAGTGATCTTTAATTGCGAGCCATAACCTTATTTATAGAAAGCTAGAAAACAGGTCAAGCTCTGTAATAAATTGTACTAACTAAAATTATTATAGTTAATCCAAATTGATAATCATCACAGTTAACATAAGGCCCACCGTAAAACACTAGTCTCAGTCTCTTGAACAATTCTCCAACACACACTTGGCACTCACGCTTTAACTATATAAACACTGCATGAGGAAAACAAAAGAACACCAAAACAATTTTTTTTAGTGCTGCTTAAAATTTTCTACCCATATTGACCATCATATGTATATTAATGTATGCAAGACTTTTTTCATGGTATATGAACATCGTCTTTAATGTTTTAACAAGAAAATTAAACAAAAATTCATATACTAAATTAGTAAACTAACACTATGAAATATCTATTTTCTAGAGAAATAAAGACAACAAAGGTTTCAAAACTCTTTTACCATCATCTTGTGTCAGTTCACGATGCAACTATGCATTAAAAATATTTTCATATTTTTTGAAATTTTCTCAAAATTTGTAGGTTAACCTCTACGAAAATAATGAGTTTTTCGGTAAATTCTCTTTATACTAAATTTAATCCTCTTTAGTGTTGCCTAAAATTTTCTAACCATATTATAAATTTATATTAATGTATGCAAAACGTTTTTCATTGTATTTTATTTTTTAACATTTAAGTTTTATAAAACTTCATGTACGACCTTAATAAACAGATTAACCACTATGAAATATACATTCTCAATAGAACCAGAGACAACAAAAGTTCAAAAACTCTTTGAAATATCTAT
>CAJHQP010007937.1:0-29543 GCA_905132765.1 Moricandia arvensis
TTTTGCATATTTTTGATTTCATGGATTAAAAGTAATTTTAAAAAAGAAACAACGAACTTCTCTCTCTTTCTTTTTTCTCATCTTCTCTCTAAACAGCATATCAGAAAATTGAATCCTGGTGGCCGGTGACTTCTGTCGCCGGTCACCAACCCTATTTTGTTTTTTGGTTGTAAATATCTTTCGATCAATAGATCGAATCTTGTTTTCCACTTAGTTGGACTTTTCCTTCGCTCGGCGATTTTCTGTTTATGGGTTTGGTTTACTAGTTTGATAACCATCTCTTTGGGAGAACTAAAATAATTTGTTTGTTTCCAAAAAAAATTTCTTTTAGCTGGTCATCCTTAATCTTCATTATCCCAAGATATCAACCTTTGCTTTCATGATTGGCAAAGTTTTCGTAAGAGACAGAGATTAAGTTTTGCAAGTTTGCTTTTGCGGTTCAACACAGCTTAAGAAAAGTCAAAGCTTGTTCCTTAACAGGTGTTTTGACAAAGATTGTCCTTCAATCGCTTAGAGCTTCTTGGTAATATTTACATCTGGCGAAAAGGAAAAATCTATAGTTCTAAAGATCAAGTTGTAAAGAATCACTCTCTTTATTATCTTGAGAAAATCACTCAAAACTCAAGAACATAAACTCAATCTCTCAAACTCTTAGGTTTAGTCACAACTCGACATAACCTATATATATGGATAACCATAAAACAAACTCGATAATAAAACCATCATTATCCTAAACATAACTCGTATAGGATAAACACAACACAAGTCTTGATCCCTAAGTTAACTCTTAAGTTTATCTCCAACATTCTCCCCTTTAAACTTAGAGTTAACTTTTTCAACATCTTGAACTCCAAATAGTTCTCTCATTTCTCTGAATTTGATCCTTCCAAGTGCTTTTGTCAGTATGTCAGCCTTCTGTAGATTTCCAGGAATGTGAATCACATCTACTTGCTCATTCTCCACGCATTACCTTATGAAGTGATACCTTTTGTGGATGTGTTTGCTTCTTCCATGAAAGACAGGATTCTTTGTGAGTGCTATAGCAGACTTATTGTCTATATGGATGATCACCTGTGCACACGGCTTCTCTTCAATTTCTCCGAGTAGTTCCTGCAACCAAATGGCCTGTTTAGCTGCCTCTGTTGCAGCCATGAATTCAGCCTCACAAGAAGATAGTGCAACTGTCTCCTGTTTTTGAGAGCACCAACTGATCGGACACTTGTTTAGATAGAACACATGACCTGTAGTGCTGCGGCCATCATCCTCATCTATGTTGTGGCTCCTGTCCACGTGTCCTACTAACTCTGTTTTCTCAGCTTGCTTGAACACGAGACTCAGCGATAATGTTCCCTTCAAGTACCGTAGTGTCTGCTTCAAAGCTGCATAGTGAGACTTCCTGGGACTATGCATATACCTACTCAACATCCCAATGCTAAAAGAAAGATCAGGTCGTGTATGTAGAAGGTAGCGTAGACATCCAATTTGCCTCCTGTATTCTTTCTCATCGAAAGTTTCTTCATCAGCTGCTTTGGAGAGTTTTAGTCCAAACTCCATGGGAACGTGGACTGCATTACAGTCAGCCATGCCAGTTTGCTCAAGAATTTTAGTCGCATACCTTTCCTGCTTGAGAGTGATACCACCGTGGAATTGGTGTACTTCGATTCCCAAGTAGTATGTCAGTAGACCCAGATCACTCATCTCGAATATAGCTGACATCTCCTTCTTAAACTCACCGATCATTCTTACATCCGAACCAGTAATCAACAAATCATCAACGTAGACTGCTACTAGTAGGAGATGTTCTTTGGTTCTTCTCCTGTATAGCGACGGTTCCTTGCTGCATCGTTTGAAGTCCAGGTTCTCAAGGACTCTGTTTAGCTTCTCGTTCCACGCTCTCGGGGCTTGCCTCAACCCATATAAAGCTTTGTTAAGCTTATAAACTTTGTGCTCACTCCCCTTGACTTCGAACCCTTCCGGTTGAGAGACGTAGACAACCTCTTTTAGTTCACCATGGAGAAATGCAGTCTTTACATCTAGATGATGTATTTGCCATCCACTTGAAGCTGCCTTTGCTATGATGAATTTCACTGTTTCTATGCGTGCTACTGGAGCAAATACCTCCTCGAAATCTATCCCATGACGTTGGATATATCCCTTTGCGACGAGTCTCGACTTGTACTTGTTTATACTGCCATCTGGATTGCGCTTGATCTTGAATATCCACTTCAGGCCAATGGGTTTTGCACCGTGTGGCAAGTCGACTAAGTCCCACGTCTTGTTTTTTAAGATCGAGTTAATTTCTTCTTCACATGCATCTCTCCACTCCTTTAGCTCCATAGCTTCCTCAAAGTCCCATGGCTCTTCGTTTAACATCAGGAGCAGACGTTCACCTTCTTCTTCTGCCAAACAGATATAATCATCAAGGTAGCTTGGTTTTCTGCTGATCCTTGTTGATCGTCTCAGGTCGGTATGCTCTGTTTCTGTTGTTGGTAAGGTGTCACTACTGACATTGACGTTGCTTCCATTTAAACCCTCTGTTTCTGCATCAGTAGTCACAGTCTCAACTCCTACTTCATCATCTCGTATTCCTTGATTACCAAACTCGCCAAAGTTAATTGTGAAAGTTCCCGGTTCTTGCTCTTGACCGTTGTTGCTCCACTTGCAACACTTGTTTTCATCGAACACAACATCTCTGCTCACTACAATTTGCTGGCTTAATGGATCAAGCAATCTGTAGGCCTTCGAGCCTGGTTCAGTGCCGAGGTGCACAAGTGTTCTGGATCTATCATCCAGCTTCCTCAGATGCTTCTGATCGATCTTTGCGTATCCAACACAACCAAATACTCTGAGATATCCTATGTTTGGTTTCTGTCCTTTGTAAACTTCATACGGCGTCTGTAGATTTAAGCTCCTCGTCATAACTCGATTAATCAAGTATGTCGAGTGTCTCACGGCCTCGCCCCACAGATCGTTAGGAACCTTCATGTGCTTGAGGATGCTTCTGGTCATCTCCATAAGAGTTCGATTCCTCCGTTTTGCTGCGGTGTATATGGAGCGGTTAGATGTCGTTGAATCCCCGATTTCGCACAAAAATCATTGAACTCCGTCGATGTGAACTCACCACCTCTGTCCGTTCTGAATGTCCTGATTACCGACTTTGTTTCTTGTTCAACTGTCATCTTGAAACTTTTGAATTTCTCAAACGCCTCACCTTTTCTCTTTAGTAAAATAGACCACATGTAGCGAGTATAATCATCTATCAAAACAAAGATATATCTGTTCTTAGCCAGTGTGGTGGGTGTAATAGGACCACAGAGATCACCATGAATGAGCTCAAGTACACTTGAAGCTCGAAACGAAGTAGATTGCGGGAACGGATGCCTTGCTTGTTTCCCACGTAGACACGCTTCACACGTCTCTGTTTCAATGTTGATATCAGGCAGACCTGTAACCAGCTCCTTCTTCATCATAGTTTGCATTGAATTGACTCCAATATGTCCTAACCTTGCGTGCCATTTAGATGATGGACTTTGAACCGCAAGTTGTAAACACTTTGAATCTACAATCTCCATTACCACCTTGTAAAGACGGTTCTTAGCTCGCTTTGCTCTCACTATCAGTTTCCCATCCTTGTCGTGTAGTGTGAGACCATCCTCTTTCATTCTAACTTCACACCCAGATTATGTTGCCTGGCCTAAACTTATAATGTTACTTGTCAGCTTAGGTATGAAGTAAACGTCTGCCAATACTTTCCTTTCACCATCTTGGCTTATGAATAATATTGAGCCTTTCCCTTCGATATCTACTCTGGAATCATCCCCAAACCTCACTTTACCAGTTATTGTATCATCGAGGCTTTTGAAGTACTTCCGGTTGCCTGTCATATGGTTACTAGCCCCGTTGTTTAGATACCAGATCCGATCTCCATCTGTGCCAGATTCGAGCTCCTTTGGCTTGACTTTCTTCTCATTCAAATACACAACCTCATGCATCATTAATTTATCGGCTACTTGAGTTTCATCTTCCTTGTCTTTAATCTCGGTTGCTTCTTGAAGCTCAAGGAGCCTGTCAGGACAACCAGACGCAAAATGACCAGGCTTATCGCATCAGAAACAGATTATCTTGGACAAATCTCCTCTCCAACTTGAGTTTCTGTTGTCGTTATTCCAGTAAGAGTTTCTACCACGTCCTCTGCCACGGTTGTAGTATCGGCCTCCACGACCTCTGCCTCTATAATCATTGTATCCTCTGTTTTGAGAAGCTTCATTATCAGCATACATCAGCTTGGTTTGATTCTCATGTGTTTCATCTTCTTCTTCCCTGCTAATACGCTCCTCATAGGTTTTAAGGCGTCCAATTACGTCTTCAAAACTTATGGTTTTGAGGTCTAGGAGTTGTTCCAAAGAGGCTACCATGTGAATGTATTTTTTATGAGGCAAACTACTTAGAAATTTCTTTACCAGTTTTTGTTCTTCAATGATTTCTCCTAAGGCTGATGACTTGGATGAAATCTCTGCTAATTTACCAACAAAATCGTCGATGGTGTCTGTCTCCTTCATCCTGAGTCGGTCAAACTCCGCCATCAAAGTCTGTAACCTTGCTTCTCTGACTCGCTCTGCCCCAACGTATCTCGATTTAATAGCCTCCCAGACTTTCTTAGCTTCGTCCATATCTCCGACTTGTAGTATCATCGACTCAGGTATAGATTGGAAGAGAAGTGCCTTTGCTATATCATTCTTCTCAGGCTCAGCTTCTTCGTTCTCCACCGTCTCCCATACTTTATGCACTCTGAGTAAGGTTTTCATCCGAATAGCCCAAACTGTGTAGTTCGTTGTATTCAACATAGGACAGTTTATAGAGGAGGTGCCTCCCTCCTTCGGTTTTGCCAATACTGTCGTAATATCTCCCATAGCTCCACAAAACTTAAAACAATTTTGGCTCTGATACCAAATATAGTTCTAAAGATCAAGTTGTAAAGAATCACTCTCTTTATTATCTTGAGAAAATCACTCAAAACTCAAGAACATAAACTCAATCTCTCAAACTCTTAGGTTTAGTCACAACTCGACATAACCTATATATATGGATAACCATAAAACAAACTCGATAATAAAACCATCATTATCCTAAACATAACTCGTATAGGATAAACACAACACAAGTCTTGATCCCTAAGTTAACTCTTAAGTTTATCTCCAACAAAATCTTGGAGGAAACATCGGCGATGTGAGAGGCAGGGCTAAAGAAAATTGAGAAGTCCTTCTTGTGGTGGTGATGGAAAAGCTATGGAGATGGAGTTGCAATTGACTATATCAACATGAAACTGCAGTGAAGGATCTTCTCCGATGGTCCAACGGCGGTGGCGTGACGAACCATGGATTCAGAGTCACCGACTGATTCTCTTCATCCAATGCTAAACGTGTCCCCACACGTGTCGCATACCATGCATCAGATTGATTTAATCTAATTAGTATATTAGGTTAAGTTAATTGGACTAATTTTGATCAATGATGTAATAGATAAAGAATTTGGGCCAAAATTAATTGCTGTAACTGCCTATTGGGCTTTTTCTTATAAATGAAAATGGGTTGACAAAAAAAGGATTAAAAAGTAATTTTATGTTTGTCATATATAAATACAAATTAATTTATTTTAGTTAGAAGTATAATTATTTAATATCAAAAATATAAAAAATAGTTATCGTAAGTATATAATTTATACTTTACGACATATATTTCAATGTTTCTTTAACTCTAAATTTAATATTATTACAATCTGTATTTAGTTCAATATTCCTATAAGAATTAGAGATGACTATAATATTAACCATTAAAAATATAAACTAAATACAAGATAAACCTAATGATCTACTAATACCAAAAGGGCAATAGACTCAAAATTTAGAGTGTCCACATCATCTAATAAAATCAGCAATCATAAAAAAAGGTTTTGACATGTCATTTCAACTATTTTTATTATTTTTTAACATTAAAAACTCATAAAAACCAATATAAAGGCTTTAACTAAATAATAACAGTTAATTTTAAAAACAATAAATAAAAAAATTATAAAAACAAATAGAGATAGTTAAAGTTATAATTTTATAAATTTTTAATAAAAAATATAATAGAATATGATTTAAAATGTTCTTAAAACTTCTAATAAAATATTTTATTGTATATGTACAAATCATACAAAGTAGTCTATATTTATAGATCATAAAAAATTATAAATTTCGATAAAATGTAATAAAATAAATTAATTAATTTTTGTTGAATAAATGACTTATAATAAGAAAGCTGAATATGAAAATTCTAAATAATATCAACAACCAATAAAAAAGTAACACAAATTGTTGTGGATCCCATTTTTTGGTTTTCCAACATGTTCAATAGATTCAACAACAAATAATTCACATAATATTTTACTTTTTTCAACAGTCTCACTGTGAAGATTCAACAGTTTAAAAAATATTCAACATGTCTATTGTAATTAGTCTAATAAAAGTGGTTCTTACATCACTGAAAACAAATCCAACAGTGATCTCTTAGTGAGAGAGTCTGCTGGCAAATTGTTTGCATAAGAGATAAACGGAAAAAAATATAGAGAAACGACACTCTATTTATTATTATTTTTTTATCGAAATTTGATAATGAACCAACATAAGTGTGAAAATAAAGTATATAATTAGTTTTACAGTTATTACTTTTTAAATAATAATTTTTGTAAATTTATACCTTTAAATTTAGAGCTAAACAAAGATTGATGTCAATTTTAAAGGTTGTTATACATACATGCATGAGTCATGAAGATATTATAGTTAGTGACTCATATAGATTCTAAATAGCATAAATATTCTCTAATACTATAATTTTGAACTTAATTGTAAGTGAAAAATGAAAGCTTAGTCATGTTGAGGTAGATAAATTGTCTCATAAAAAATAACAACACATTATTTTTTGAAAGACTAATACTTGCATTAAAATAAAAGTGGTTCTTACATTACTGGAAACAAATCCGACAATGATCTTTTCGCGAGGGAGTCCGCTGGTGAATTGTTTGCACGGAGGATAAACGAAAAAGAAATTACAGAGAAAGGACAATCTATTTATTATTTTATTTATTTTTAAAATTTAGTAATGAACCAACATCAGTGTGAAAATAAAGTATATAATCAGTTTTATAATTATTACTTTTAAATAATGATCTATGTAAGTTTATACACTTTAAATTTATTGTTAAACAAAGATTGATGTCAATTTTGAAGGTTGATATACATATGGACAGTAATCATGAAAATATCATAGTCAGTGGTATTAACTCATATAAATTGTAAACACCATAAATATTTTCTAATACTGTAATTTGAACTAAATTTTAAGTGAAAATGCAAGCTTAATGATTTAAAGTAAAAATAAATCAGTTGTGATTGACAATATATTTTCATAATAACCTAAATATGTAATATAAAAAAATATTTGGATAATAACTAAGGTTTAACAAAAAAATTTGTTCATTTCACATTTGTTCATTATCCCATACATATTTGAAATAGTAAACATAATAAACTGTGAGTTTCACTTATATTTAATTTAATTTCCAAAATCATATTCATTTTACCATTTATATACTTTTGGTAAAATACTATTTATATTTTTATAACATAAATGTAATATATGTTTATTATATATATATATTAATTCAGTCATATTTGTATAACTCCGGGCATAGCCCCGGTAAAATCTCTAGTTGTATTAATGTTCGAATAACCTATATTTGGATCAATACTTTTAATAAGAATCAGAAAACGTGGCTATAGTATTAGCCATTAAAATCATAAACTCAGCATAAGATAAACTAATTATGATATTATTAGTAAAAATTTATTAATATCTATTGTTAGTATATATTTATAATTAATAACTTCAAATATCATGATAATAAGAACCAAATAACATGGCTATAATGTTAGCCATTAAAATAATAAACTAAATGTAAGGTAGATCTAATTATGATATTATCATTACAAAGTTGTTAACATTAGGGGAGTTTTTATGTCTACCACATTATTGATATCACTTTTCATTTTTACCTTCATTAAAGAGATATTTTCATAAATGTTATTTTCAAGAGGGATTTTTTTTAAAATTAATTGGAATCCTAAATTTTACATTCCTAAACTCTACTCATCTCTCAACTCTAAACCCTAAGTCTTAGATTAAGGGGGTTGTATTGAATTGAGAATTTTAGATGATTTATGTAAAAATAACAAATCCACGGTTATTCAAACATAAATTTCAAAAACTCATTTAAAATCTACTGTTATTGAATTTAACATTTCATAAAGTACGCTGGATACACTGTTATTAAAAATATTTTAAGTTCTGGATTTTTAATATGTTAAGTCATTGTAGAGTGTTTGGATGGCGTTTCTTAGTTAAAAAATTAAAATTGAAATTTCATGGTTTTAAGTGATATTTTAGGGTGGTTTAACAAAAATCACTTAAAACTCTGCAATTCCTTGAAATCATCTATAACCTCATTAAAAATCAAATCACCTCAAATTTTAGATTGAATACACTCCCCCCTAATTAACTCAATGGTTATAAGTGTATTTTTTTCTCTTAAAAAATAAAGGTAAAAGTGATTAAGGTAAACATGAAAAATGATACTAGGAAACAGAAAATTTTCATGTTTACCACATTGTTGATACCACTTTTCATTTTTACCTTCATTAAAGAGATATTTTCATAAATACCATTTTTTTAAGAGGCAAACTTTTTCAAAATTAATTAGAATCCTAAATTTTACATTCCTAAGCCATACCTTACTCTTCAATTTTAAATCGTAAGTCTTAGATTAATTAACCCAAGGGTTATAAGTGTGTTTTTTCTCTTAAGAATAAGGGTAAAAGTGATTAATGTAAACATGAAAAATGGTATTAGAAAAATGGTATTTTTGACAATTCCCCTAGAAAAGTGATATTTTTGACAATTTCCCTTTATATAACCCTAAAACATACTTCAAAAGTTATTAGAACCCTATATATTAATTGATTTTCCTAAATATTTGAAAAAATTATATTAAAATAATTTCTTTAATACTAATATTAACGGGACTCATGATTTATCTTCAAATCATGGAGATGGTGACAAATCAATAAATTCACTTCTCAAATATTAATTAAATATATTTATCATGATATTTGGTGTTATTAATTAATAATATAAATAAACAATAATATTAACAAATTTTAATGATAATATCATAATTAGGTTTTTCTTACATTTAGTTTATGATTTAATGACTAATATTATAGTCATGTTATCTTATTCTCATTATCATGATATTTATTAATTAATTATTTAAAATAATAGTACATATAATTCGGTAGGATTGTTAATATCTATATAGTAATTAATTTTCCTAAATATTATGACAAAATATATATATTAAAATATTTTTTTTATATAATCATATAAATTGGACTAATTATTTATCCTAAAATCATGGAGATAATAATAAATCAGCAAAATCAATTCTCAAATAATAATATAGATGGTAGGAAATAATGTTTAAAGTTTAATTGCAAATTTAAATTGTGGCGAACTCTGAAGTTTACTTATATTATTTGTTAAGTTAGATGAGATTTCAACCTAAAAACAACGGGTGATAAGTGGATTGACTCATTTATCTTATATATTATTTAGAATCTTTTCCAACTACCGATATGTGAGGTTTAGTTTCTAATACGTTTCCACGAGATGATGGTTCTTTGAGCGATAATCTCAAAATGTTCGAGAAATGAGCGATGGGCCAACTTTGGAATAAATCGATATGGATCGTGTTGTACTATATAGAAAGTTAAGTTATATCAGTTTTCAACATAAAACCAATTGGAGAAGATGAAACTCGGGTTGTAGCCTACAATTTTCTTGTGTCTGTGATTTATTATGGCTTAATTTGTTTTGGACTGTACAAGACTAGAAATGATTGTGTTACCTTTGAAGGCTGCTCTGATCTACAAGTCTGTTAAACGTTCTACTCTTGGCTAATGGCTTCGAGATATCTTCTTGTTTTTTCTTGGCATTTGCTCTCTTTGACACGAGAGCCACAAGCAAATGATATATTAACTTCAAACAGTTCAAACTACAAAGTAAATCTCACCCAAAACAATCACAATACCACAAAAACAAATATACATAAGCTTATTCCACAACGCAATGATTTCTTTCTCTATGAATCTACAATGCATAAATCAAATCACATGGGGATGAGTACAGAGATAAAAATAAATAAAGAAACAATCAAATCAGTAGAATTTGAGAGCTAGGCTGACGACAAGGAAGAGAAGGGATGGGGAAAGAGCATAGGCAGACGAAGGAGTAAGAGAAGGTCGACTAGTGCTTCCTCCATCATCAGACGTAGGAGCAGCACCGTCCACGGTCGGTGTAAAAGGTCTGGTTGTATCTGACTGTGGTGTCTGAGCTGCTGGAGTCGGCTCTGGAACATTTGGAGTTGCTGCTGGACTTGGAGACATGGCCGGTCCTAATGTACCAGCAGGTCCTATTCCACACCAAAAATTAAATAAACTCTTTAATCCAAGAACTAATTAATTATTTTTTTCAATTTTAATTTAATTGTCGTTGTATAGTAAAATTTTTGTTTCAAAATAAGTGTCGTTTTATGATTTTAATGCATAATTTTATTAAATTTATATATTAATCTATTTTTCTATTGGTTGAAATGTGGTTAGGTTTATAGGTAATAATGTTTTTATTTTGAAAACATGCAAAATTAAATGTTTTTTTAATTTGTGTGTAAGAATCTAAAACGACAACTAACATGAAATGGGGTAGTAGATAATTAGTTGAGAGATGATATGATGTGATTGATTGTTTACCAGGAGCAGCAGCTGGAGCAATATTAGCTTTGCATTGAAGAGGAACTCTAGGCATGTTACAAGCACGTGGAAGAGAGACGGCGGTTGTACGGTTAATCGGAATATTAAAAGGAACAGTTCCGGTGACAATAAGACAGAGACACCCCATTCCTCCAGTAGTTAAAGACCTCAATGAGTTACAACAATCAGAGGACGGTGAAGTCCCGTTGGTACTGCTGTTGGTTAAAATGCTCATACATGGTCCAACGGTGGTCATCATAGACGGTGTACATTGGCTAAGTGGCGGTTGCTGGCTGCGAACTGGCAAAGCTAGCACTGCGAGTAAGGCCAGGGCAACGGTTATAATCTGGATCGTGGACATTGTTGATCGGTTAAAGCTTTGTTTGTTGTTGTTTTGAGGTTTTGTGTTTGAAGTGTATTGTGATGAATTGAAGAAGTGGGATTTGTTTTATATAGTAGACAAAAGTGGATGGAATGAAGTTTGTATAGGTCAACTACTGTAACTAACTATGTTCTTTTTTCGTTATTTGAGTCGTTAGTTAGTGAGTTGGCAAATGGGATGCGTACACGTGTGTAAAGTGTAGTAGGTAGCTGCCTAATGATTGTATTAGATGAACCACTCTTCCCCATGGTTGGTTTTGTTTAGGTAAGTAATTATGACATACAAAAGAAGAAATAACTTATTTCATGAACTTTAGCCGTCGTGTCTATTTGTTTTTAAATTCATAGTAGTACATATTCCATATTAAACTAAACAAAAATCTGAAATACTATATAAATTTTATGCAACGTGCATTTTTATTCCCAAACTTTTTAGTAACGCATATTTCATACTAAACTAAACAAAATTAAAAAAATACTACATGAACTCTTAAAATCTTGCTATATATATATATATATATATATACAAGCACGATTATGAGAGTTTATATAGTATTTTGAATTTTTGTTTAGTTCAGTATGAAATATGCATTACTATAAAGTTTAGGAATAAAAAGGCACGACGCGTAAAATTAATGTAGTATTTTTAAGTTTTTGTTTTGTTCAATATGAAATACGCACTACTTCAAAGTTTGGAAAGGAATATGCACGACCTATAAAATTGTGAAATAAGTCATTTTTCCTACAAAAGAAATTACGTTTTTAACTTTAAGCCAATAATAATAATATCCTATTGAGTTACGACAAAAATGTTCAGCTTACAAAAGTAACAAAAACAACACGTACACATGTTCACAGAGAAAGGTGTTACATTAGATGAATGAAGAGATAATAATCTATTAGGCTCAGTAACTAAACAAATTTGGTACTATGGAGATAGATAAGTGGAACACATTCAAACACTTTTGACGCCAAAATCAGATTGCAAATCATCCGGGAAGCAGCAGGAAAGGTTGATTGGTACAAAGGTGTATGTGGTTCAAACATCCTACTCTAAGTCTCTAAGTATACTTTTCCGTCCAGTTAGCTATTCAAAATCTCTTATCGAATGAAGATCGTATGGCAACTTGAATGTGGAAATAGACTCCTCTTATGTACTTGGCCAAAATCCACTGGAATCGATGGTAGTCTACTGATATGCAAGCTTTGAGTTGGTAAACAATCTAGTTTCAAATGCATTCCACTACATTTTTTATACGTCTACATAGATATAGTTTCATTGCTTATAATATATTTGAATACCAGCAGAGAAAATCGATTTGTAGATAGCACTTTCCTTTCAGAATCAGTTTGGGTCATTCCATAAGTCCAGAATATTTTCAAGTTAATAAAAATAAAATAAAAAATTATTAATCATATCATAACCAAAGTGAAACGGTGTCCTCTCTCTCTACTCATTCAATGTATTCCAAATCACTCTATACAACACAAAGACAAACGAATGCTCATCGACATGGAAAGAGCCGAAGATAACGTTTACTCTAATCCAGTCCAGCTGATTGATAAACAAGTGAGGAGTCATGTTGTATTAATACGAGTAATAAGAGATAGCAGATATTGGTTTGCAAGAATATACTTAGGGCATTTGGGTCCTCGGTTCCGTTCTTCAGATTTTAGATATTTGAAACCAACAAGTAGTTAAAATTTACGGTTCGAGTTGGTTTATGTTGGGGTTGGATCAAACTGAATTTACAATTAAAATACCTTTATGATACATATTGGATCTTGAACGATTTGGGTATTTAGGATCCGAAAAAGACCCAAGTTCCAAATATATCTGAAGACCTGAAAAATACTTAAAATCCAAAAATACTCGAAAACTCAAAAAAAAAATATCTAAAAATACTCTCAAAAATACCTGAAATTTTATCCGAAATTAGATCCAAAACACACAGAAAATATCAAATTATACCCAACTACCTGAAATATGTATTCTAAAAATATGAAATTTTACCTGAAACATGAAACTATAAGGTAAAATACAATTCTAAAACTTATAAAAATACCCGTTATACTCAAAATATACCAAAATACTCAATCATAAATAATTATAAAAGAAAATTATGGATACTTCGGATACCCGATCAAGTCTCGGATATGACACAGACCCAAACCAAGTTCTGCAAGTCCAATAAAAATATTTAATAGGTACTTTAGTCAAAATTCGGACCTGAACATAACCTCTATTTTCAGTTTGGTTCCGGTTTGGGTTTCGGTCTGAGAAGAATGCCCAAGTCTATCCAAGAAGTTGAATTATGTAATTAATGCTGTCAAAAGTGTATAACAAAATATTAATATTGTGTTTAATGTCACACTTGATGTACAAACACAATTTTTGGTTTTGAATAAATTTTACAATTATTTCGAAAAAAAATCTATACGGTTGTACACTTGTCATTTATTCATTTCATGCCTACTAATTTTTTTTCTTATTTCAGTCAATTTTTGCAATTTCCTAGTCTTCTTAGTATTATTCTATACGGTCGACCATAGAACTTTCCTTTAACTTGAAAACACGGCAACAATAAAGACCAAAATAGTTCACGACTTTGAAACATATGTTAATCTAGAGACTAGAACGTCCAAAGACTTGTAAAAGATGATGTCCTAAACTGAGACTTTTAGACACCTATTAAGTCAAGTCAAATAAAAATTCAAGAAATGGGCTCAAAACAGAAATCTAAAAATTAAAAGAATACAAAGTTATCACTGTATTATACCTTAAATCAAATAATCAGGGAAGTAGTTCAACAATCCAGAGCCTAAGACCATCACCAAAAGACCACTGACCCAAAAAACGGAACCAGTTCTGTTCAGAACATGCCACTTTGTGTCCGAACGTATTAAATACTTTTAAAAGAAACCGTTAGAAAAGTAGGAAAAGGTTGGCCACCAAAGTCAAGTCACCACCTTTTGTCATTTTCAAGTTTCAACACCATCAATTCCTTATTTATATCCTTCATCAAGACTCCATATAAATCCAACCAAAGAAACAAAACTCAAAAGGATTCTCTTCTCTTCAAACACACATCTCTCAAGAAAACATGAAAACAGGAATGGGTTTAATGTCGCTTACAGTATTCATGGCTGTGATGTCTTCTACAAGAGTCTCTGCTCAGACAAGTTGCACGACCGCATTGCTCAGCATGTCACCATGTCTCAACTACATAACCGGAAACACCACCTCTCCTTCTCAGCAATGCTGCAGCCAGTTGGGTAACGTAGTCCGGTCTTCTCCTGACTGTTTATGTCAAGTCCTCAACGGTGGAGGCTCTCAGCTTGGGCTCAACATCAACCAAACACAAGCTCTTTCTTTGCCAAGGGCTTGTAATGTTCAGACTCCTCCTATCAGTCGCTGTAACAACGGTATAAAAAATTCGAAAAAAGTAATTTATGAAGATTGTTCCAAACCAAACACTTGTGAATCTTATGCAGTATGATTACACTTTTTACAGGTGGTGGTTCTAGTGCTGACTCTCCTGCAGATTCACCAAAATCCTCAGGTAAATGACTTTGAATAGATGTAACAAAGAAACTCGAATCTCAATGTATTCTCTGTTATTTTATTTTTTTTGTCGGCTACCCATTTCTTTAGACCAAAGATTCTCTGTTATCTAATGGGATCTTTGTTAGGACCAGGAAATGGATCGAAAACGGTACCAGCAGGAGAAGGAGAGGGACCATCGTCTGATGGAAGCTCTATCAAGTTCTCATATTCTCTTCCAGCCATCCTCTCAGCGGCTTCCTACATCGCAATCTTCTTGAATTACTGATTTTTCTCCGATGAGCTTTTATGCCATGCACTTAGATTGCATTCTTTATTTTGTCCCTATTTAATATTTATTCACATTTCACTGTGATATTGTGTGTTGTTTTATTTTTATCCTCCGGGTGATATATATTGGTTTGTAGAAACGGAGAGCATGTTGGATCCCTTTACCTTTTACAATAAATATTATTATTGGGAACCAGAACATTAGCTATCTGAATAAAGATTGGTTTAGAATATTAGATGGTAGCAATCTAAATGTTTTTGGGGTTCAAACTCAAGACCGAGACATGGTATACACAAAAACTTATCATAAACGAACCGAAGATCTTGTGTAAGTTCACGTGAAAAAATAACATCGTATGGAATATGGCAAACTTTAGGCGGCAAGCAACAACCTATCGTTAGAGCATCATTATCCCTAAGAACTCTTAAAGGGTTCTTAGTTTTTTTCTTTTTCTTTTTGGTCTGTTTTAAGAAAAAAAAACAAAAAACAAAACAATTGCGGGCCGCCACATATCAGTGGGGTCCGCAAACAGTGCAAGAACTTCTTAAAAACTGGCTCTTGCAGAAGAACTTTAAGAGTTAAGCTCTTAAGAAAACAGTGTACCCCACGCTAAAAACCCTGGCTAAGAGCCAGGGATAATGATGCTCTTACTTACCAATTATGACCTAATGTGAGATAAGCTCATAATGTTGGATATATGAGGAAATATGTTTAATATGATGTTCGTTGGCTCATCCAGATCATATATCTTAATGAATTTGTAATTGATATGCGTTTAGTGCATTTAAACAAGATGGATCATTCAACTATGCCTTTATACACATAGTTTTTTTTATTAACTTGTGGGTATCCAGACCCACGGAGAAATTCAAACTAATTTTCAAGGGGAAGTGCAGTCTACGGCGCAGCAAATGAGTCGAACCTGAAACGTGTTAGTATCTCAGCCCCGCCTTCTTACCACCCGACCACAATCACCCGGTCATTTATACACATAGTTAAGTCTAAAATAATAGATCATGAAAATGATTTAAAAAAATACTGTATAAATGACCCTCTTTAAATTCAATACCACAAAACTACATATTCCATTCAAAATCAAAAATCACACTTTTGCTACAAAATTATTAAAATATATCTATATCTAATTTGTATGCGTGTGAAGTAAGATTCCTATAGGCCGATATGATTATGTAAATTGGAGTAAAATTAGTGACATGATTCTTTAAAATAACTCGAGACCAAAGGCATAGGAGCATGGCTATTAATATGTAAGATAGGTTTATCCTCATAATCATGGTTGCATTAGAGGTCAGAGAAGTCGATGGTTCACGAGCTTCACCGTAGCATCTTGGCAATTGACCCTCCTAAACTTGAGAACGGTACCGATATAGTGTTGTGGAAGCATGGGGATGAGGATTATCAAGCTATTTTCTCAGCTTCAAGAACGTGGGATCAGCTGCGAGTAAAAATGGTCAAAGTGACATGGAGTATAAAGTGGTTTGGTTCTCATAAGGAGTCCCTCATTTTTCCTTCATCACTTGGTTAACCATTAAAAACATATTGTCTACAAGGGACATAATGAGGCAATGGGGTATGGTGCAGGGATGTGAGCTTTGTGGAGAAAAAGATGAGACAAGAGACCATCTCTTTTTCGCTTGCCCATATTCATACACAGTTTGGGAAGGGCTTGCACGCAAAATATGATCGTCTCACTTCGGTACAAACCGGATCATAATTATGGAGGAGGAGGACTGCTAAGGAGATGGTTTCAGGTCACCATTTTGCTCAGATCATTCTTTTTACTATTTATACCATTGCATAGAGAGTTCATATTCTAGAGATTGAGTTTTGTACATACCATTCCTTTTGAGAGATCAATAAATTTAAATTTTCATAAAAAAATTTTTTTATGGTGGCATACTTTTCCTTCAAGTGATGTAAGAGAAATAGCATTGTCAAAAAGTGATTACATGGTGCAACATGTGCAAAATCTAATCTTATAATCCGTAAGAAATCCTATGCTCTAAAACCTTAGCTTAGAAAACTAGGGACTGATAATAAAACATATTTGGTCTGTTAAACACAAAAAATAATTGTTTACTATTTAAAAATAATTGTATAACTCTTGAGCTTACATCCATCAAGAATAATTGTTGTACAACATTCCAACTAAAAACATCTATTCTATTAAAACATGATCATGACCAATTGATAAATGTTGTGTCTAACTATTTATTCTTAGATTTACGATTTCATGTTAATAAAAAAAATGTGTATATAAAAACAAAACAACCTTTATAACTACTTTTAATTAAACATATTGGTAACTTCCACAAATATAAGGATTTACTTCTCTTATATTAACCGGCAATTATATATTAATAATTAATTATATTTTAGTTGGAACCAAACATACACATATAAATATCTATATTACTCTATTATACATATAACTATCAATAGATCTATTAAATTCAGAAAAACTAATTCCAATTAGTATGTATATTTTGTAATGTCTTGAAAACAATAACATTGATTAAAAAATTACAAATATAAAAATTATTTTTTTTAGAAAATTAAAACAAAAAATATATCCACCTTTGAAGCGGGTCAGAATGTAGTTACATATAAAATATTAGATTTTAGCTGCTAGTTTGACAAATATATTTAAACATATTTGTCATTAATATAAATATTTTCTTATTCTATTATAAATCAAAGTATAAAGTGTGAACCGATAGACATAAAAAGAAATTTACTTGACTTAGTGGTTTTCTTGAAAAAACAACCAAGTGAAAAATAAGTTAGATTTTGTCAATTTCAAACAGAGAACCCCGTTAAAAACTTAGATTTTTCAAAATGCAACAAAAACATGAATTTTTGTTTAAATCATTATAATATCTAGCTTTTAAAAATTGTTTGACTTTTGTTAACTAAATCATTTCAAACATACCAAAACTCAACCGTTAAGTTAATTTAAAGTTGATTTTTCATGTATCTAAAACGGCTTAATCAACAAAATTTTGAAATTAAAATAGAATTTTTTTTTAAAAAAAAATAGAGATTAAAATGGCCTAAAAGAGAATTAAAGATTTTGTTGGCTTTCTGGGTAATTTGAAGATTCTTTTTACTGTTTTCTCCTAGTATATCTAAAATGTAGATGATTAAACATTTTAGAGAATTTGTATGCTTGGGAGTCCCTGATGATTAAATAAACCAAGGATTTTACCATGACTACAATTTACAACATAACTATAAAACTACTAAACTAATAAAGAAATATTTTTTGTATCTTCCATTTACAAATATATGCAAACACTAACAATCACGTAATATTAATTGATATTTTTTTAAAAGTTAGACCAATTTAAATGTTGAAAAGCATATGTTATCTTATAAATTTAAATACAATATATGATATTATATTTAATTTCGATAAATATAATCGATACCCGCAAATTGCGGATCTTCCATTAAATACAAATGGATCGACGATCTATTTCCCCACGAGAACTATGATATATCACCAAATGTCTCTGAAACTATCACCTCTGTCTATTTCCCCGCGAAAATAAAGTTTGAAATCTTTTTTCCCCTGAATATGTAGTTCGAGATGTATTTCCCCACAATAATCAAATTAGACGGTTTAATATCGGTTTACTGTTCAAAGTTAAATCGTAAACAATTTAAAGTTGATAATTAACCAAATAAGATCTAATTAAGAACGATTTAAACCCGATTTATACCCGATTTAAGACTCATACCCATTAAAAAACAACAATCCAGTATAAATTGGGTCTGGTTTTTAATGAGTATGGGTATTAAATCGAGTATAAGTCGGGTTTAAATCGTTCTTAATTAGATCTTATTTGATTAACTATCAATTTTAAGTGGTTTACGGTTTAACTTTAAACAGTAAACCGATATTAAATCATCTAATTTGATTATTATGGAAAAATACATCTCGAACTACGTATTTAGAAGGAAATATGTTTCGAACTTTACTTTTGTGGGAAAGTAGATAGAGGTGATAGTTTTGGATACATTTGGTGTTATATCATAGTTCTCGTGGGGAAATAGATTGTCGACCTTATACAAATAGAAGTAACTTATCTATAAGAAAGATCAGCATTTTTGTTTTGCTTTATCGTTTTTTTCTATGAGCAAAGATGGTTGAATTAGACATAGCTTCCCAACAACGTGACTTTCTCTTTCTTTGAAAGAGTACTTAACTAAAACAACATAAGATAAAACTCCAAGCCTTCATGAGTCTGCAACATAGAGAGAGGATCTCTCTGCTACATGCTTAATACAAGAAGACTAACTAAAAAGATAAAATAGTCAAAACCAGGAGGCCAGATTTTATTAGAGGTAGAAGCCTCTGAGAGGAGTGAACTTAGTGAGAATCTCATCTTCACGCTTCAGAGCATTCTCTTTCTTACATTCCCATTCTAGCTTCTTCGAGTTAGCTGCTTGAACTTCCTGCACCACTTTAGGAATCGAGTTCGCCACCATTTTCTGTCCATAGCTCAGATCAACCTTCTCTTTCTCCTTGCTCCCTATGTACCTCTTCAACTCAGCCCTTCTAGCTTGAAGCTGAGCGATTTGGTCATCTATCCGGCGTATAGCCTCAGAGTTTTCATCTACTTCCATCTGGATACTCCCAAGTTTGTGCCTCAGGTCGCTGTATTCGTATTTAAGAGACGCTACTTTAGCTTTGTTAAGCTCCAGCGCAGAGAAGAACCTGTCTGCTTCTTCGATCACTGCTTTGTTCTCCTGAAAAACTTCACTGAACGTTGGAATCTCTTCCATAAGCTTCAACCTCACTATCTCTTCAGCGGAAAGGCTTGGATCTTTCCTCAGTTTAGTTGCTAATGCTGCTATCTCTGCAGCATCCTTGGACACAAACAACGTAGGGAAGTCCTTCTCCAGGAGAGATGAGATCTTCATTCGAGCTTCAGCCCATTCGTACTCTCTCATTGGAGAGCTTGCACTGACAAGAACAGAGGAACTTTTCCTAGCATCTTCAGGACCCTGGTGAAGAAGGTTATCAAGAGAGTTCAGGTAGCTGTCAAACTCTATCGGGTCAACATCGATAGGCTCGTGGGAGACAGCGAGGACACCGTTCATTGGAGAGACATAGATGTGAGGAATCGAAACATCTTCTTCTTCCTCAAGGTTAACTCTGCGTTTCTTTCTCCTCCCACTAGTGTTTGGTCCAGTGGTACGCTCACCTTCCTCCTCGTTGAGGTAGTTCAAGTCCACAGCACCGCCTCTCTGCTGGTTTGTAGCTCTTCTAGTAGATTGCCGAGATGTTTTCGGTCCAGTGGCAGGAGTTGTGGCTGCTTTCTTCTTCTTCTTGTTGCTGCTACCTCTTGGAGTTGGTTTAGCTTTAGCTTCAACAGGCTCATAGGTCTGTTGTGTTGGCATTGGTGTCCTTTTCCTCTGGCTGTATCTAGCGTTTCCTTCTCTACCATTCTCATGATCCGGTGCAGCTTCGGTCTTTACTTCCTTGTGTGTCTCCTCGAAAAGAGACGTAGCATCAACTGCAAAAGAAAAGGAATCATCATTTCTCAAACCAAACCACAAGAAGAGCAGTGTCTTACCATTGTTTGCAGGCTGGAAGAGAGCAGGAATCTTCCAGGTAAACGACGCAAGGAATGCATCAGCATCCATGTCAGGGAAATTCGACTGGATGTAACGGACAAGAGTTGGTCTGCTTGCAAAAGACTTTGGGACATTCTTCTGCTGAAGCCTTTGAGGAAGAATCAGAAACCTATCATGATGATAGCCAGTAGCAGTCACTCTCTTCCCGACTCTCCAAGTCCAAACATCACCAGGGCTTGGCCAATCAACAGGGGCATAAGGCAAGCCTTGACCAGTTGAAACGAGTGGGATCGCTGGAAGTTGGTTGAGATCGGTTTCACCATGAGTGAAGGAGCTGTTGTCCACACTTCTCTTTCCATTTTCATTGGCTTGAAAGGGCTTAGGCTCTTCACCGTTGAAACCGTTCTCCCAGAAGTTGTCGTGCTCCTGCTGAGTGGTGTGGAGCTGGTCAGAGTCGTTTTCTCGGTAAGGTGAGAGTGGGACAGGTTCAGTGGGTTGGTAAGTAGGTTCGGTATCAAAACTGCATGTAAATTAGCATTAAAGAAGCTGAAAATAAGTGTAATAGAACAAAAACACATGAATCAAAACAAGCAAAAATTATATTTACACTACAATACCACAAATCATCTGTTTTGTCAGAAAAAAAAAACACAAGAGGCTTCAGACCGCTAAAGGCTTTCGGGCCCGAAACCACATCATGTAATATTGGTTTCATTCCAGTTCGCGATCACTCGAACTGGGGAATTGACACAATGGCCGGAGTTCTTTCCAGTTGAGCTAATAAAATTTTTACTTCTCTAAACTCAAGAATTGTTGGTTCTTAGGTCAGAATTATGAACTATAGGATTCACATTACAATCAAAAACTAAGATAGGGAAAGTGGTGTCATTTTCAGACATAACACAAAAGTCTTTTACTCATGCAAGGAATCAGATCAAAGATTCAGACACACACAGAGGGTAACCAGTATGAGATTTACAGATTACCCAGGAGGAGTATGACTGATCTCTTGATGCATACCGATCCGAGAATAGAACGGAGCAGACATGCTCTACTCAAACCCTAATTCAAACACCAAGCCATCAAAAGCAACATTTTCAGAAAAAATGTTATTAAAAATCAATGAAGGGTAACATGAAAGTTGAAAATTTTATGTGATCGAGAAGCAGAACGAACGGTTTCAAATCACAGGCAGATCTAAAAGGCTTTTCAATCTCTCATCTCTGTTTCCGCTTGATTCATTTTAACCATACTCTCCTGGTTGGTCTCGACTCTTGAGAAGCTGAGGTGGAACGAATAAGGAGGAGTATGAAAATGTTACCCTTCATCAAGCTGAGGTTGCACTTGGTTTTGTAAAAAATTTTGGGCAGGGTTGTTAAGTTATTAAACGATTGTGTTTAATTCTAGTGGCATTCAATGGTAAATATTAAGAAAAAGTTAGAGTTAAGTACAAATTGTACTTAAGATATATGTTTTAAAATATAAGTAAAAGTGATTTATTTTAGAATATAAGATATATATTTTTGACATTTAATTCAATTTTTCGGTTTAATAATTTAAAGATGGTTTTGATGCAGTGATATAGACTCTCGTGAAAATAAATAATAAAACTCAATTTATGGTTACAAATATACAAAATATAATTATTGGATCAAACAAATTAGTAATGGGCTTATTGTGAGCATATGTCCATATAAGAGGTGATTTAATTTGTGTTTGGATGTAGGAATAATATCAAAGGCAGAGAATTGTAATTTTTGTGGAAAACTAAGGGATATTTCCTATTTGTACTCCTCTTTTAATAGATTAGATTATGTCCTTGATGTGGTTCTGTCCTATTTTGGGAAGTAAAAAAAAAAAAAAAAGCTTATTCTGTGCTCTTAATAATTTCATGTAATCTGACGGTTTTCCACCCAGTTTTTGGTTAAGCTCTCAACGTTTTATTTACCGATCTACTTCTTCTACAGTCACGCGAGTCAGTCTTTCACTTTGTACCATTTCTAGTGTCAAGACAAAACTCAATTACTTTCTTTCTTTTGTCAGAAGAAATCGAAAAACGTAAACTTTAATGCTTTGACAAAATATAGTAGAACTTTTTTTACTGAGTATATGGGTCAGTTTGGGTGTAAGACCATGTTTATCAGCGGTCTCTTAGGATGAGGTTCTTAACTTAATTTGACTCTTTTTTTTTTAATTTTTTTGTTAAGAGACGGCTCTTAAGACTCTTATTTAAGAGACGTCTCTTAGGTTTTCTTAATTAAAAGTTAAGAAACGTCTCTTAAAAAAGTTAAAAACCTCTGATAAGAGACCCCAATAAACTTGCCCTTAAGTGGATGAATTAGCACTTGGTAAAAGCAAACGAATATGACATATATTTAGAAAGAAAACAAATGAAAATGACAGTTGCATATTTTCTGAACCTAAAAATAAATAATATGCCATTTTGTTCTTCCAATCAGTTGATAGATACCACAAGTCACATCCAAAACACAAGACTCATCTTGTGCGTTTTTCAGTTGTAATTTCGTTCCATTTTTTTAAGAATTACTTGTTGACTAAAAAAAGTTTAGAAAACATTTAAAAATTTAAAAGATTTTAAACAATTTTTTCTGAAATTTAAATTTTATATAACAATCCGAAACAGAGATAAAGATTTCAGTTACAGGTGTGGATTCAATCAAAATTTCTCATATCAAACTACTCCTAACTAGTTTCGCTCGATTCATGTCCACGACGCGTTCCGTTAGTTTGGATTCATAATCCTTGAGAATCAAGAGTCGTACTCTACCATCAACGAGAACCATAAAAAGGAGAGATTCACCTTATTTCTTTGGATACTTGGGTCTTTCCCAGTCGTCTTCAGAGTAGCCAACTCTCGATGATCTATCTAAATTTATAATCTAATCAGGGGCGAGGCTATTCACATTTCTGGTGGGGCAGTTGCCCCTATAGCATTTCTAATTTTAGTATAATATTTTACCAAATTTTAAAACGACCCCTGTAGAGTTATTAAATTATGTTTTGAAATTTAAATTTCGCCCCGAATAATAACAATTTCTAGATCTGCCACTGAATCTAATCCATCTTTGAAACTCGAGCAACATGAAGCGAGAGGATCAAAATACCCTGCCAAGAGAATCTCGATGCTGGACTGTACACCCGCCAATGTTGTTTGGAGCAAGAAACGAGTTGTAACCATTGTAACTCCCTTCCAAACTTGCAAAAAGAAGTCAAGCCGCACTACCGCACTAAGTCAAGTGAGCTAATGCGGAATTGGGATGTGGGCGATGACCAAATGCGACACTAAGACGGCCAACGACTAAGAACCGCCACAACATTTGAAGTCTCCAAAAACCAAAGTTCAAAACTCTGAGCCGATAGGATCGACTTTTGGTATCAACAAAACCCGTGCATGCGTTTATTTTTACTTCCTATAAATAAATATTTATTTTGTATAAGTGATAATGTATATTTTAAAATTTGACATGTATTAAATAATTGTTTAATATGATATTTTAAAATAAAATAATTTAATAGTTTAAATTGTATAATTTTATTTTGTCTTGTAAATCATCATCACCCACATTTTTAAATATGATCGTGCATTTTCACATGTATTTTATTTTTGCATGGATCAAAATTTTATGATAATGTATGATAAATTGTTTTAATACTATTTAAAATCTCACGATATATATTTTATATTTTTCAACATTTATCATATTAAATTTATATTAAATGACCTACATTTGTTTTCAATTTTAAATTTTGTTTGTACTAAATTTATCGTATTAAATTTTAGTTTGTACAAACATTTATCATATTAATTTATGTTCTATGGTTGTTTCATTTTACCAAAAATAATTAAGGGAAATTATCAAAATTACCACTTTTCTTGTACCATTTTTCATGTTTACCTTAATCACTTTTACTTTTATCTTTTTAAGAAGAAAAACACACTTATAACCCTTGAATTAATTAATCTAAGACTTAGGGTTTAGAGTTAAGGGGTGGGGTAGGGTTTAGGAATGTAAAATTTAGAATTTTAATTATTTTTTTTTAAAAAAAATTGCCACTTAAAAAAGTGATATTTATGAAAATATCTCTTTAATGAAAGTAAAATGAAAAGTGGTACCAATAATGTGGTAAACATAAAAATTTCCCAGTTATTAATGCTAAAATTTAGGATTAGTTAATTTTTAGTGGCATTAAAGTGTAATTAAGTAATTGCTTTAATTTATAAGCAATTTAGAAAATAATTCAATAAAATAGGAAAAAGTAAATAATTTTATGTAGCATAAACTTGTAATTAAGTGGTCAGTTTTATGGTTATTTTTTATTTGTATTCTTCTTTTAATAACATAGATGGTTGTTTAATTTGACCAAAAAATAATAAATGCTAAAATTTAGGATTATTTAGTTTCTTAGTGGCATTAAAGTGTAATTAAGTAGTTGTTTTAATTTGTAAACAATTTAGAAAATAATTCAATAAAATATGAAAAGACAAAGAATTTTATGAGCATAAACTTGTAACTAAGTGGTAAATTTTATGGTTATCTTTTATTTGTACTCCTCTTTTTAATAAGATAGATAAACAATCAAGTGTTCAGCTACCTAATCAATCAAACGATTATCAAAGTTTCGGTTACAAACAACCCATCAACCCATCAACATTTTTAAATTTAGTATTAAAAAATGGATTAGTACTTCGGTACGGGCATTCGGATACCCGTTTGGGTTTGGATCAGATTCGGATTTTCGGGTTTTGGGATTTACACTCATAGATCCATTCTAATATTTTATTAGTATGGATTATGTTGAGATAATACCATTTTTGGTTCGGTTTAAATTTGTATTGCATCGTAAAACCCATAAAATAATCATATTTCATTTGGATTCGGGTTATATAAGTTCGGTTCGGATATAACCAAAATTAACAAAATTAAACAAAACATGAAAAAAATACTTAAATTGAATAGAAATTAATTTTACACACATGAAATTGACAAAAATTAATATAATGTTAAATCAATCATAAAAACAAACATCATTTATAAACTATATATGCATTACTTTACATATAAAGTAGACTTATTATTTTAACGAGCAAATTTTAAAATACTTATTTATAACTAATTCGATATTTAAGGTATTTCTTTATTTTTAATATTTATTATATATACATATATATATATATATATATATATCATATCAACATAAACATTAAACTGAATATTCAAAAATTATATATATATATATATATATATATTTAAAATATATATACTGACTATTAATTTAGGATATTTCGGGTTATACGTTCGGGTTCGGTTATAACACTTCGGATTCGGATATTTTTTGTACCATTCTACAAAATTCGTTCGAATATTTTTATATGTCAGATTGAGATTTTCAGATCGAATTCAGTTCGGATTTTGGGTTCCGGATTTTATGCCCAGACCTAAGTACCTCTTTGTTGCTGCCAACTTTTTTTGAATGAAAATTTTAATTAAAAAGATTGTCGGTAATGGTTGACCACTCGAAAACGTACTACTCTACCTAACCCGAAAATGAGAAAATAAATAAAAAGTTGGTTTAGTAAAATTAGTTTAAAATTATAGTTTAGTGTATTTTGTTTATATATTTGATTTAGATTTATGTTGGTTATAAATTATTATTAATTTGGTTATAGATAACTCATCCATTACAATCCAAACCATTTTAACCCAATCCAATAAGTCCATCAACCCACTTTATCTATTAATCTATTTATACTCAATTTTTCTATCCACTAAGATCTATAGTTTATATTGGTGTAGATTGACCTATTAAATTTTAACCATTTTGACACCCCAACGGTGGTGGTCGGATAATTCTGCCAGAGGATGATTTTAAATCGTCCTGGTTTTATTTTGTTCTTGTTTTGGTTCTGTTGTTCAAAGTAGTACAAAGATAATGTTAAGATGCAAAAGATGTAGACTTTCATGTTGAATATAAAGACAATGTTTTGGTTCTGCAACTCTAGCTTTAAGGACGAAGATCATGGTGATGCACAAGAGGAATCATAACACAAACTGATCTATAAATGAGCAATCCACCAATCAGCTGATATAGCAACACCATCACCATCAAAAAAGATGCAAGCAAAAACGATAGAAGAAGAGTGTTACTGGCTCGTACTAGCAGCTCCAACAAGAACACCTTGAGCATTACCTTCCTTTTTGTTATTACCTTCTTCCTTGGAATCGTCCTGCTTCCTTAGCCTGATCTTATACTTAGCTTCAAACTCTGTCATATCTTTCTTCTTCTTCTCCAACGTCTCGTACAGCTTCTTCACAACCTCTTCCAGCCCTTCCTTGTTGCGGTTGACAGCAGGGAGCACCTCTTTGACGGTTCTCTCGACCAGAACGCCTCCGATCATGCGGAAGCATTTCCTAGATTGGTCGAGAGGCTGGATGGCGTTGATGACGAGTGAGTGTTCGCTCACTTGCATCTCGAGGTCGGTTATGTTGGAATAGATTTGGCTCAGCTCTGATCTCATGGATTCATAGATGTTCAGAATCGCTTGCTCGTTCGGCGGTTCTCTCAAGCTCGCCATTGCTTCAAGCGTCCTAGAATGAATCAATCAAATGTAAGAACTCAAACCAACATTGAGAGAAACATGTACTGTAAGATCGTTACAGAAACAGGTTCAAGCACATAGGAAAGTGTTATAAATGCAAAACATGGTCACCATCTTGTCGAATCAGGACAAGAACAAACAAGCATGTCGTGTAACACTAATGCATCTGCATCCAACCAAAACATAGTCCATGGAATCAATCTCATCATAGCAGAGGCAACCAACATGGATGAATACACATACTCCATCAAAATTAGGGTTTCAATGTCACTGATTTCAACTCTAAGGCGAAACTATTCCATATCTATGAGGTGTTACTTCCACTATAACATCGAAGAAGCTTGATCCGGACAAAAGGGAGATCGATTTGGAAAATTTCCGACAAATCTAGAACTAGAGATCCTGTTTTACTTTTGAGATCGATATCAGACACAACCCTTGTCGACAGTTGATAGAAAAAAAAAACAGGAAACTTACTTTTAGAAAGACGAGGAAGATCGTAGAAGCTTTGCTTGGGGGGAAAGGAAAGATCGAGACGAGGGTGGATTTCGGGAGAGACGGAACGTGGCGCAGAGAGTTGAGGAAGAACAGGCCAGGGTTGGGTTTAACAGCATAAAATTGATCCGGTTTTGAGATAATCATTGAACCGGTTTTAGATTTTATGATTATTGAACCGGATTTTCCCTGAAACACACATCTAACGATTTTTTTCTTTGCTGAAAATGTGAAATATCATTTCAGAAATATATGTTAAGATTATAAATTGTGAATAAAAATTATAAATCTTTGTGGAAGTTCCTTTAGTCCACTGGTTTGACTAAAAAGGTTCATTAATACTTCTATACTACGAGGTCAATACTTCTATACTACGAGGTCAATACTTTTATACTAAGAGATCTGAGATTCAAATCTAGAAAACACAAATTATGCAGATTTATGGAAAAAAAGTTATAATAGGTCTTTCAGCATAGTGCAAGGCGTATCATCGAACATGGATCTCATATAACGATTTGGAATTAATATAGTCAGACGTGTATTCTCATAAGGTGGTAGAATTGTTGGCTGTAAAATCATTTATGAAATATTTTTATCGTTATAATAGCATAATTAATCAGATGTTATAAAAAATTATAAATCTTTAAATTTAAATTTGATAACACAGCAAAAATAAAATAAAAAACATGAATGTAAAAACAATTAGCCATGTAGTCATTTTGTTTCGAACCAAATAGGGCAATAAATAACAATAAATTCTCAAATAATCGACAGAAAAATTGAACCGAAGCATGCATAAAAAAGAGAGACCCAAAGACCAGAGGAACACAACGTTAGCAAGAAACTGATTCATCCAGCTGCTATAACAAATTGTCTTTCCTCACAAAAACGAAGACAACTCTGCTCAAAAAAAAAGAAAAAAAAAAAAAAAAAACTCTGCTCAAAGACTGACCTCAAAGTATGAGGGATAGAAAACTCAGAATCACGTTCTTTTCCCATGGTCAGAACAATTGTGCCATGACATGATACCATAGCTACATTCCAAATATAAGTGAATAACATATGATGTCACATATTTTAATGACGTTAAGTGATGTATTATCATATCGATTCCGATACATTCTTTATAACTCGGACGTGATTTTAACACAAACGTATGTTCCATCCACTGTTCCAACACAACCGCTAAAATGTGATAATTTACTTGATCTACTGGAAGTCTTTCAAGAATTTGTCGTAGCTCTTGTGTCACTAGAGTTTTAATATAATCACATGCAAAAAAATGCAATTACTTCAGAACTTCACTTAATTTTCTTATCACAGACCCTTTATTTCTTTATGCCTTTAATGAGATTGTCAAGCACAACACTAAATGATGACGTGAAAGGCCATATTCGTTACTTATGTAAAATGGCTTTTCATCATCTGTAGAACATTAGTTGAGACACGCACTCTTATTTATATGGATAAAATGTGATCGAAGCTAATAGTAATGCTAGTAGAGTGGATCTTCTATTATAGAAACCACTAAAATTAAAGGCGTTGTCAGCTACTTAATCTTGGAGTTCTTTATATCTTAATTCATATGATTGGACGACAAACAGGATCGAGAGACAAAGCAGAAGAAACCACAAAAATAAAGAGAAACCCCGCGGGAAAAAGTTACAAATTAGTATTAAAAAATCAATTAACAAACGGTAAA
>CAJHQP010007938.1:0-29535 GCA_905132765.1 Moricandia arvensis
TGGAAAACTGGATCGATCGATCCAAGAAAGCCGAGAGAAAACGAGAAAAGTGATCGATCGATCCGAAATCCAGATCGATCGATCGGGACATGGATCGATCGATCCATTTATATGAAAAAAATGGATCGATCGATCGGGACAGCCTGTGTCACTTTTTCATGTGCTGGACGAGTTTGGTGGATCAAATGGCCTAACTTTCTCTACCTTTTCTGAAGAGCCAAGTTTACATTTGCCTTGTGAAGGGTCAAAAGGTGTGTGCAAATGGGGTAAAGTGGAAGAAACATCAATGAGTGTGTTTTATTTTAGATCTAGATCTTGACTTTGTAACATGGGGGGTGGGTTGTTCTTCACCTATAAATAGAACCCCAAACCCCATGGCAAAACACACCATCTCCTTCTGAGTCTTCTTCTGTCTAATAGAGTTTATCACTTTCATTCTAAGTCTTGTTTTACATTCTATTTTGAGTTCTTATAATTGTTCTTATTATTCTTAAGTGTTCTTGAAGTTTATGTTATAAAGTCTTGTTTCCTTTAGCTATTCTCTTCATCTACATTCTGTTTCTTGTTTTCATATATTATATCATCTTGATTATGCTTCTATCCATCATGGGATTAAGTGTAAACAAGATGATTAGTGAGTAGTCATCCATAGGATCAATGGGTTAGGTAGATTAATGGGTGGTTAGAAAAGAGTTAAGATGTTCTAATGGTAAAATGCTTAAATTTCTATGCTTACTAAGTGTTCTTAATGCTAGATTGATTTTGGCCATTTTAATCTAGATTCTAAGTATTTGTAGGACATCGAAAGTGTTTGCATAATGCTTGAAATAACTTAGTATTGCTCTAGTGAACAAAACGAACGGAAGTTGATGTTTAGGTTGCTAGATGGCTAGTAGACTAAGTCTTAATGTATGTTTGAGTGAACAAAACGAACGGAAGTTGATGTTTAGTTCATAATTGCATAAGGGTTTCTACCATCGAAAGTGGATTAACCTATATTGAATGTGTTCTAGGCCTATAGAAAGATATGTTTATTTGAAGTTAGACACCTTGATTTAGAACTACCACCCTGAAATCGATTACCTAAATACCCATTGGTTCTTCTTTGTCATATTTGTATTAAAACTTGATTATTTCACATTGTTCTTGCCACTACAAATCTTATTGGATTGCATTTAGATTAAGCACAACCTGTACTCTCTCTGTCTCACACTCACTTAGGATTGGATTGACATCCTTTCTATACTACATTGATTTGCTCTAAGGAATAAAAACTCTTATCAATGGCCGATTTTTTTTCACTTCAGATTTATGGCTAACTCGTCCCACTACCATGGTTATCTATGTCTAACTATCTCGGTCATTGATGATAACTGGAAATTGAATAGTAAAATTTTAGTCTTTTGTGTTCTGAAGTGTCCACAAACTAGTGAAGAGATTGCTAGTACAATTTTTAGGTGTTTGAAAGAATGGAGTTTAAAGAAAAATGTGTTTTCTATTACTCTAGATAACACTAGCAACAATGATAGTATGAAGAGAATTCTTAAAGGACAACTTTAGATGATGAATAGCAGTGATTTTTTTAAGTGATGGGAATTTTATGCATCTAAGATGTTGCACTCATATATTGAATCTAATATTGAAATAAGATTTATAGTTAGCAAAAGATTTCTTGCATAACAATAGGAAAAATGTCAGATATGTAAAAGCTTCTCAGCAAAAAATACAGTCTTTTGCAGCTTGTGTTGAGAGAGTTGAAATCAAAAAGGGAGCAGGTTTATCCCTTGATGTTCTGACTAAATGCAATTCTACATATGAGATGCTTGTCCGAGCATTGAAGTTTAGAGAAGCGACCATGGCGTTGTGTTGCTTAGTAACTTCATTTCCCTCATTGCAACGAGTTAATCAGTTAAACAGTATGCCTGGATTTTTACAGTTGTGAGTGTCAAGAGGGCAAATGTGCTTTGGTATACCTTTACACTGGAAACTTTGTAGTGTGGAGAAAGGTGTAGTGATTGTTTGTTCAGCCAGTTAACTTTTGTAAAGTAGAACGGTTTTAATCATGTGACCGTTGATGGATTTGAATGATTATCTACGTGCTGAATCTGAGTTGTATTGTTGAACATAGGTTCATTGTTAACAGCTGATCAACTATAGTAACACATCTCAACAAATAAGAATATGCCCGAAAAAACACGAAACAAATCTTTTTTTCAACACCTCATACAACAAATCTACAACTTAGAAAACATATATTCTACAACTACCAACAGGATCTCAAGATATTTGCAAAAAACGTTCATATATCCCCAGTGCAATGACAAGACATATATAATACTCTTATAAATATAATAGCTATTTGAGGATGAGGACCAAAATACTTTAAAAACCATGTACGCCAAAATCTTACAAAACATCAATGCAAAATACTTTTTACAATTCATCATAATTTTAAAAAAATTGTTAAGTATCCCATTTAGTCCATCCGTTTCATATTAAGTGTCGTTGTAGAGATTTTTTTTGTTACAAAATAAGTGTCATTTTCAACTTTCGATGCAAAATTTATTAATTTTATGGTGTAATTTATTTTTCTATTGGTTAAAATATGGTTAGGTGTATAAGTAATTGTATTTTTTATAGAAAATATGCAAAATTAATTATTTCCTCAATCCGTGTGCACAAGTGACACTTAATATGAAACATAGGGAGTATTATTTAGACCAAATCTGTTAACAACATATTTAATAATTCAAGAAGTTATAATTTAGAGAAAGTACATATTATTAAACGAATATAAAGTTCAAAAATAAATTGAAAAAGAAGAAATTTGTTTAAAATAATGATTGTCACATCTCATCACACTCATTCTAACAAAATAAAGAAATATCGAACTTCACAAAAATATTGTCGCTGAATTCAAATAAAGATGATGGATAACCAAAATTAAAAATTAATAAATAATCTATATATAATTAAGGTTTTTCTCCTTCAACTCTGCTTCCAAAATTTTGTCTATAGATTTTTTTTCTCCACTCTTTCTTTGGGTGCAAGAGTGCAAATGTATCATGGAAAATGAAAACTATCAAATCCAAATTAATTTTCAGAACTGAATACTGTAAGCATTGTTGTCTTTCTTCAAATAAATACAAATAAAGAGAGTGATAGTTTAACCTCAATGTTATGTTTGATCTTTAGAAGCATCAATGGCTTTGTCAACACCATGCAATAAATCTAACTCATTTTATTCACATCCACTATGGACTGTATGATTCGTATTAACGTGTATATGAAAACAAACAAAGAATCCAAGACCAACCTATCTTTTTCTACGAAAAAACCTCACACATGAATTCAACTCATCCATTATAAATTCCACAACTCGCATTAGTCAAAAATCACATTATAATAGAAATACAAGTTATTAATTAATATATGTAAATTTATACACTTTACCCACTAAATATGCACCTTTCTCACCAAACGACACCCGCATAAGCGAAACACTTCTAATGAAATACAAGCATATCATAGTTCTACAAACTTGAAAATTATTTCATTCAATCACACCTCAGAGAATAAACTTACAAAACAAACAAATAGATATATTAAAGATATTTAAAACAATGTGACATAATTAACGAACACCCGCGGATAGCGCGGGAAAATTTGTGAGAATTATAGATTGTGAAGGTGATTGACTAAACTATTATTAATGTCCTAACCTCCTCTTGCCTCAGCCAAATTAGTTGTAGAAAAGCAAGAGTGGTTATGTTTTGGTATCACTGACCATGGCGTTGTGTTGCTGTGTAAGTAAAAATATTAGGATTTGCAGCTGTCTCTGCTGAATGGCCTCCCAAACGGGTGTAACGTGAATGATCAGACAAAGCTTGCATATGAGCAGGTCTTTCATGTGTTCTTAATTTGTTAGCTTGGAAAGTTGGTTTGTTTCCTTAGCGTGCTTGACCTGTGATTTAAAGTATTTATGTTTGTATAAATGTTGATGACTTTTTGATGTTGACATAATCAAATGCCAAAAAAAATATCTTTGAACCAATAAAATGTATGTGGTCTGTCTGTGACATTAAATCACATCAACATAAGAGAGATCTGAATAATACAAAGTTTGGGATGTAGACAGAGGTTGAACACTCGCAGTCAAAACCTACAACCAATTTTTTTTAAGGAGAAGGGTTTAAGAAATTGAGGCATCAGGTTGCAAGAGACTGGTACTATATGGGTGTAGCCTATTGTTTTAAAATGTGTTTCTTTCTGAAAACTAAAAGCTCAAACATGGCAGACAATGTAGCAAGAATGTTTTAGAACTATTTACATAATAGAAATACAGACAAATAGTAGAAAACTGAGAAGATAAATGTATAAAATCATAGCTGTAAACAGAGCTTCTGCTAATGATATAAAAACGGTAAGAGTATCACGTTATTGGTGTACAATAACTCGACTGACTGTGGGGGTCTAAAAATGACAGTACGTAAATTGCATAAAAGTTGGGTGCGTCTAGAATCTGTACATGTGGCTCAGAATGCAAGACATATGCATTAAACGATTAGGCGGTACCAGACTGTAGCTTAGGGATGTTATAATGGGTTTTTTTCGCGGGTTTTTAATGGGTTTTAAAAAAAAATAAATGCCCATTTAAGCCCATTTATCTTATCGGGTTTTAAATGGGTTATCCTATTAAACCCATTTATTATATGGGGTTTGGCCAAAATAAATGGGGATCCTATTAACCCATTTATTTTTTTTTTCTTAATTTTAAAACGACGCCGTTTGATATGTAGGGTTAAGTTCATTACGCCATATCTCATCTCTTTGTTCGGTGTAGCTGTATCTTAATCTCTTTGTTCAGATTTGCTTCTTTCTCTTTATTAGCTTCTTCTGTAGCTGTCTCTTAATCTTTCTTACATTGGGTTTTCTCAGTTCTGTGGAGATCGTGACTACTACTACACTCGAGGATCCGACATCCTTGAAACAGGTATCGTTTGAATTCATTCTTTCTCGGTTCTGGGATTTGCTGTTAGTGTGTGAATCAATTAATGGAACTGAGAAAAGGTCTCGTCTTTTATTTATAATTGGCCTATATAACGTTTAAAGACAAGAGCTTTGACATTATTATGTCGGAGTATGTCTAACCGGAAGCTTCATATTCAGCTATACATCAATTGTTCTCATTATTTGTTTGATAAAGAAGCTTGAAATGTTGAGTGGTATAATGCTAGATTAAGCTGGTTTGGTTAGTGGGCAACGACAACGAGGAATCCATTATATTTTCATGACTGTTAACATATATATACTTCCACACTATTCTTATACTTTCATGTCTAGTCATGTCTACATATTATTATTTTCTCTAGGTACCGGCTGAACCATTTGCATAATCTTTTGCTCTTTTTTTTTTCTGCTTTGTGTTTTGACTTTTGATTATATATATGTACTATGGAGTTCCACTGGTTTGGTTTAAATTGTGGGTGTGTCTAGAATTTAAATCGAGTAATACAATCTGTTTTTGTTCTTTTAATTACAGCATGGATCAGTTAATAGACATGAATGAAGAAGATGCTCTAGCTGGGATAGATTTGGAAGATACACAACTACAAGCACAGCAAAGTGAAACTCAAGTAGGGGAATCAACTCAAGCTCCACGCAAGAGACGTAAAACATCACCGGTTTGGAAAGATTTTGAGTTAGTGGGAGTAGAAAAGGATGGTAAAGAAAGGGCCAAATGTTTGCATTGCGGTATGAAGTTAGTGACACGTAATGAAAAGAATCAAAGCTTTGGGACTCATCATCTTCAACGCCACTTGGAAACTTGTTCAAAGAAGCCTTCAAAGGAAGCTAGACCTGCATATGATCAAAAGAGAGATCGTGGTCTGATTAGTGAGGTAATCATATATCATGATCTCCCATTTAGATATGTCGAATATGAGAAAGTTCGAGAAAGAGACAAGTACACTACAAGAAAGGAGGGTAACTCCCGACGGACATTCCGACGGAGAGCGCGGCCGTCGGAATATACCGACGACTTTCCGACGGCAACCCGACGAAAATGGTAATTTTGTTTTCGTCGGAATTTTGTCAGAAAAACCCGACGAAATTCCGACAACAACTCATCCGTCGGAAATTACCGACAGATATCCGACGAATTTTTGACGACTTTTTGTTACCGTTGGACATCGTCGGGACTCCGTCGGAAATTCCGTCAAAAATTCCCGACCGAACACGGATCCGTCAGGAATCCGTCAGAAATTCCCGACGGAAAGTAGTGTTCGTCGGGAATCCGTCAGAAATATCGATGATTGTTGTTACCGTTGGAAGTAGTCGCTAATCGGTCAGATATCCGTCAGACATTTCCGACGGATTTCCGACGGTTTCAGCAATGTCCGTCGGAAATCCGTCAGAATTCCGTCAGAGTGTCGGCATCATTCTTCTATAAATACATGCTCTCCTCATTTCCCCTCATTCACTCTTCACTTCCCTCTTCTTTCTCTCTTTGGAAACAACATTTTCGAAAAAAATCATGTCTTCATATAATTTTCGTGCGTGGATGGATAATTATCATATGGATCCAAACACCAATTTACTTACGGAAGAATACGCGAGAGGCATTGGAGAATTCATGACGGTAGTTCAACGCCAACCAGAAGCAAATACTGGTATGTTAAGATGTCCCTGCTCTTCATGTAAAAATAGTAGGGTTTTAAAGGAATGGGATGTTTGGAAACATTTATATAAGAAAGGGTTTGATAGGAGTTACAAGGTTTGGTATCTTCATGGAGAAACTAGTTATGAATATGGTAGTACTAGCGAAACTCAGATTGTGGATAGGTTAGAAGAACTCGGAAATAGGTTTGAAGAACGAAGAGAAGATGTAGATTATGGTTATGGTATGGAGCAGATGGTTAACGATCACTACAGAGGGGAAGAAGAACCCAATGCAGAATCTATGCGATTTTTTGAAAGGTTGGATGCAGGAAAACAACCTTTGTACACAGGATGTAGAGATGGTCATTCAGCTTTATCATCTGCAACTAGATTGATGGGTATTAAGACAGATTATAATTTAGCTGAAGAATGTGTGGATGCGATTGCTGATTTTGTTAAAGGTGTTCTACCTGAGGGAAATCTTGCACCGGGATCATATTATGAGGTGCAGAAACTTGTTGCGGGTCTTGGCTTGCCGTATCAGATGATAGACGTATGCAGAGACAACTGCATGATATACTGGAGAATGGATGAGAAACGGGATAAATGCAAATTTTGCGGGAAAGCTCGTTATCAGGATACAAGTGGAAGAGTTCTGGTGCCTTACAAAAAAATGTGGTATTTGCCTTTGACGGAAAGATTGAAGAGGCTTTACCAGTCTGAACGCACAGCCCAACCAATGAGATGGCATGCAGAGCACTCTAGAGATGGTCAGATAAGACATCCTTCAGATGCAAAAGCTTGGAAACATTTTCAATCAACATATCCGGAATTTGCGCATGAGAGCAGAAATGTCTATCTTGCATTATGTACTGATGGTTTTAACCCATTTGGAAAGAGCGGGAGACAATATTCTTTGTGGCCAGTAATTATGACACCATACAACTTACCGCCTAATTTGGCCATGCGACGAGAGTTTTTGTTTCTCTCCATTCTCGTCCCTGGACCAGAACATCCCAGAAGATCACTTGATGTTTTTCTTCAGCCACTGGTATATGAGTTGCAACAACTATGGACGCATGGTGTTGAGACATACGATGTTTCATGCAAACAAAACTTTCAGATGCGAGCAGCTCGCTCTCATGGAGGCAGCGTACACCAACAAGAAGACTGGAGAAATCAACAATGTAACAATTAAAGGTGTCGTGGACTTGGTGAAGATGCAGAAACAAGACTTCCTAGCTTCTCAGCCTCCTCTTACCGGTGATGACGAATCTGATGCTTCCACCCAGTTCTCCCAAACCCAGCGAATCAACGAAATGGTCGAACGGGTAAATTTCTTAGATTTTCATTTCATTAATCATTTATTTTCATAATATTATAATAATCTAAGTTTTCAGGTAAATTTCTTAGATTTTTTTAATTTTATTAATCTCTTAATAGGCGGTCCCAAAGAAGAAAGGTTATCTGGTCGGTTTGGCTCGTCGTGCTTCTTCGTGTCCTGCATCGTCTTCGCAATCTTCATATGCTGATCCGATGATCATTGAAGAGCTTCAAGACAAGACTCAGCGTATTCAAGCGTTGGAGACCCAGAACGCTACAGTTATTGCTCAGATGGCACAACAATCGGCTCAAATGGAGCAACAGTCGGCTGAGATGGCGGCATATCGAGAGGAGATGGCGGAGACCAGGAGGTTAAACCAGGAGCTTATGAAGAGGATGGAGGATATGTTTTCTAGCAGGTTTTAGTGTTTTTTATTAAATTATGCACTTTTTGAATGTTTTTTTTTAATTTTGTAAAACTTTAAATTTCTATAATATATTTTTGTGTTATTTTATATTAAATTTGAATATTTTTAAATAATTCAATTAAATAAACTAAAAAAATAAAATATTAAAAAAAAAAATTTTAAATACAAATCCTGAATAACCCGACGGCCAAGATCCGTCGGAAATTCCCGACGGCAACCACCCGTCGGAATATACCGACGGCCTTTCCGACGGCTATTGCCGTAGGAATATTCCGACGGATAAGGCCGTCAGAAATTCCCGACGGATGATTGCCGTCGGGAATTTCCGACGGATCTTGTCCGTCGGAATATTCCTACGGCAATACCCGTCGGAATAGCCGTCGGTATATTCCGACGGATGATTGCCGTCGGGAATTTCCGAGTCCTTTCCGACAGAATTTTCCGATAAGGTATTTGGTCGGGACGGCGTCGGAAATTGTAGTCGTCGGAAATCCTCGGAATTCCGTCAGAATTTTCCGACGGATTCCCGACGACATTTGAGTTTCCGACGAAGCCATATCGACGGCCTTTTTCGTCGGAATTTCGTCGGGAATAGCTATTCCCGACGAAATTCCGACGAAAAAGGCCGTCGGTATTGCGGCAGCATCTTGTAGTGGTATTTGAATCCAGAGTTTCAGCCCATTTGTAGACAAACCGCTGCTGCTGATGTTTTTAAGAGGTATGAAATAGAAAAGGAAGAATTGAAAAAGGTGTTTGCTGGACACACTGCTCGGGTTTGCTTTACTTCTGATCTTTGGGCATCTCGGCCTCATAACTTGGGATATATTTGTCTTACTGCTCACTTCATTGATGATGGCTGGAATTTGCATAGCAAGATTCTTGCTTTTTGTGATTTTAAACCGCCACACACAGGAGAAGAGATCGCTAATAAGATTTTTGAGTGTATGATGGAGTGGGGCTTGGAGAAGAAGGTATTCTCTATCACATTGGACAATGCTAGTAACAATGGTAGTATGCAGAGAAACCTTAAGGAAAAGCTTCAGATGATGAGTGGTTCTGGCTTGCTATGTGATGGCAAATTTTTGCATGTAAGATGTTGTGCCCACATTCTCAATTTGATAGTGAAAGAAGGCTTAGAATTAGCAAAGGATCTTTTGCATGATATCAGGGAGAGTGTTAGATATGTGAAAGCATCTCAGACAAGAATTCAAGTATTTGCAGCATGTGTAGAACGAGTGAAGATTAGGAATGGAGCTGGCTTATCACTTGATGTTCCTACTCGATGGAACTCTACATATGAAATGCTAGTTAGGGCACTGAGGTTCAGGACAGCATTTAAAAACTTGGAGGTTGTTGATAGAAATTACAAAACACTACCTTCTGAAGAGGAGTGGAACCGTGGAGAAAAAATAAGTGAGTTGTTGAAACCTTTCAGTCTTATTACTACTCATTTTTCAGGATCTAAATACCCCACATCATGTGTTTACTTCACACAAGTTTGGAGGATTGAGCTACTGTTGAAAAAATTTGCGAGTTGTGATGATTATGAGCTGAGGGAAATGGCTAAAGATATGCAAGTTAAGTTCACTAAGTATTGGGAGGATTATAGCATCATTTTGGCCATGGGAGCAATCTTAGATCCACGAATGAAGTTGGATGTGCTTGAGAAAGCTTATGAGAGAGTGGATCCTTCTACTTCTAGCTTAAAAGTTGAAGTACTTAGGAAAAACTTGGTTGATCTTTATAAGGAATATCAAGATAAGACTCGGGACAGTTCTTCAGGTGCTTCATCTACACCAAATCCACAAGATCTAGTTACTGAATCTCCTCTTGAAGATGATTTAGACAGTGTAAGTTTTTAACATCTTCACTCATATTTTTCATTTATATGGTTGTCTTTGGTTGCTTTCTTCTAACTTGCATTATAATATTAGGATCTCTTTGAACTGGAAAGAAGCCTTGGAAGTGATATGAGAAACCCAAAAACACATTTAGATGTGTATTTGGATGAGATAAGACTAGATAGAAAGTCTTTTCCTGATCTGGATGTTTTAGGTTATTGGAGAGAGAACCAACTTAGATTTGGTGATTTAGCTACTATGGCTCGTGATATACTTAGCATCCCAATCACTACAGTTGCATCAGAATCAGCTTTTAGCATTAGAGCTCGAGTATTGACTCCCTACAGAAACCACTTACTTCCCAAAAATGTTCAAGCTTTGCTTTGTACTCGTAATTGGTTGCGAGGATTTGCAGATTATGAAGGTAAATTTCATATTTATTAAAACTATTGTATACTCATGTCTTTAGCCTTATTCACATAATGAATAGTAGGTACCATAGAAGATGTTGATGATATGTGCAAAGAAGATGATGCTAGGAAGAGTACAAATGTTTCTGGAGTTGGAAGTTCAAGATCAGAAGGTTCAAGTGTACCACCATGAACCATGTTTTAGACTTTCATTTGTTATATTTGGAAAACATAATCAGAACAAAATTTGTTGCTTTTGTTGTTATTGAACTTTATTTAAGTTATGAACTTTATTATTGTACTGCCACTTTGTGATTATGCAATTATTGAACTTCAAAATTGTTGAATGTCATTAGTGTAGAAATTGAAATAAAAGTAACAGGTAAAAAATTCTTAACATTGGAATTGGAGATTTTTTATTTTTTTTATACATCTTTTAAAAAATTTTTATTGATAACTTTTTTATTAAATTAAGTAGTGTTTATATTAAAATTACAGTTTATTTTTAATATAAAATTTTCTATCATAAAACGTTTTATAATAAAATTAAAACAAGAACGATATAAAAAAAATTATATGGGTATTAATGGGTTAAAGTAAAATTTGTGGGTTAAAATGGACAACCCTAATAGACCTTAAATTATATGGGTCTAAATGGGTTTGGGTTCTATATGGGGTGGGTTCTAAATGGGGTGGATTTAAATGGGTCGGGTTTTACCATTTTAACATCCCCCATATTTTGTGGGAGTTGTAGATGATGCCACAGAACTGTCACATTTTCTGCACAAAAATAATTGATTAACGGGGTAGAACAAAAATTGGAGCACATGTCGTTGTTACTTTTTTATAAGAACAAACATAAGCCCTATATAGATGTGGCCAGCGACACAATCGTTTTCGAAGTAAAAGTGTGTCTCAAAGGTAGCACTGAGGAAAAGGCGACTTGGGAGTAAAAAGAAAGCCCAACTTGTAAGATGATGTGTAACAAAGTTTATTTACAAATCAGTTTGGGACAGACATATGGTTTCCCTGCAGTGTAGGGAAGATTAACAAAGCTGTAAATTTCCAGAAGTTGTGTGCCTCGAGCCTCGAGCCCGTGCTCAGTCTCCAACTTGGAATACTATTTCACATCTATTCTGATCTGCATACTTCTTTGTCTGTCTTGGGCTTTCTTCATATTATCTCGGACAATAATCTTTTCTATTGTCTCGTTTACTACATCTTGTCTAAACATCGTTCTTTCTCCTAATTCTGCCCAATACAGTGGGGTACAACAAGATCGTCCATATAATGCTTCATATGGGAACATCCCAATACTTGCATGGTAACTATTGTTATAACAAAACTCTACCAAAGGCAAATATCGTTCCCATGTGTCCGACCAATCCATAACACACATCCTTAACAAATCTTCCAAGGTTCTGTTTTTCACTCGGTTTGCCTATCCATTTCAGGGTGAAATATCGTACTCATACGAAGATCGGTCCCAATACTTGCTGGAAAGATCTCCAGAACTGAGTCGTAAATCTTAGGTCACGATCATATACTATGTTGGCAGAAACTCCATGTAATCGTACTATCTCCTTTAAAGAGAGTTCTACCAGTACCCATATAGTATCATTCCCTCTTCCCGGTGCTAGAAGGTAGTCCCATTATAAAATTCATAGCCATTGCCTCCCACTTCCGTTATGGGATTGGTGGACTCTGCAATAATCCTCACGACACTTGATGATCTGATTTAATTTGTTGGCACGTCTAGCATTGAGCTACCCACTTAGCAACTAATCGTTTGATTCCTGGCCAGTGATAGTATCGACATATATCTTGGTACATCTTGGTGCTTCCAGGATGAATATTGAGTACTAAGTGGTGTGTGATTCTCAAGATATCTTTTTGTAACTCCTTTCTTGTAGGTACTGTTATCTTTCCGTTCAGTAGAAGAGTTTCCATCTTCAGCCAAAAGATAATTGCTTTCATTTTTTCCGCCTGGTTTTTCAAGTTTTTCTATAATCTTCTTTAGCTTCACTTACTCTTTATGTTCTTCTCGAATTCTCTGCAAGAGATTTGCTTTATTTACCGCTCGTAATCCCAATGGCTCGCTGCCCTCGCCCTCTATGGCTTAAAGACTAATCATCTTGAATTCTTCATTCAAAGCTTATAAGTCTTACTCAATAGCTGCATCACTTCTCATCCGACTCAGTGCATCTGCTATCACATTTGCCTTTCGTAGGTGATACTAGATTTGTAAGTCATAGTCTGCAATAAACTGACTAAGTGAAGAGATAACTGAGACTCTTGTGATCAGTGGATATTTGAATCATCTCGCCATAAAGATAAGATCTCCATATTTCCAAAGCAAATACCAAAGTGGCCCTTTCTAAATCATGAGTAGGATAATTCTACTCATGCTTCCTTACTTGTCTTGAACCATGCAATAATTTTTTCATCTTGCATCAGTACACGGCCCAGTCTTACTCGAGAAGCATCAATGTATACGACATAAGTTCTTCATGGTGCATGTAATGTAAGAATAGGTGATGTCTTCAAAGCTTCCTTTAATTGTGTAAAAGCTTTTTTTTTCTCATCCCATTCAAATGATTTATCGTTCTAGTCATCTGTGTCAAGGGTTTGGCAATGATGGAGAAATTTCTCACAAACTTCTGATAATATTTAGCCAATCTTAGAAAACTCCAAACCTCGGTAGCATTGGTGGGTTGTGGGCAATCCTTAATTACTTCCATCCTTTTAGGATCTACTGCAACTCCCTTCACTGACACTCGATGACCAAGGAATCCGATCTTCCTTTTCCAAAAGCTGCATTTACTAAATTTAGCAAACAACTTATGGCTTCTTAATCGCTCCATCACCTTCAGGAGATGCTATGCATGTTCCTCCTTACTCTTGGAATAAATAAGTATATCATCAATAAAGATGATTACAAACATATCCAAGAAATTCCAAAATACATTATCACAAATTGCATTATCACAAATTCATAATGGTCATATCGTGTCCGAAAAGCTATTTTCATTATGTTCGATTCAGAGATGAATTTGATGGTATCCTGAGGCAAGATCTATCTTTGAAAACCAACTTTCCCCATGCAACTGATCTAGTAACTCGTCGATCCTTGGAAAGGGGTACTTGTCTTTTGTGGTGACATTATTGATGCCCCGGTAATCTATGCATAATCACATACTTTTGGCTTTCTTCTTCACAAACAGGACCAGAGCTCCCCATGGCGATGAACTCGGTCTAATAAATCCTTTCTACATCAGATCTCCCAACTGTTTCGTTAATTCGGCAAACTCAGCCGAAGCCATACTACAAGTTTCATTCGCTATCGGAGCTGCTCTCGGCTCAAGGCTAATAGTAAATGGATTACTCCGTGATGGAGGTAATCTTTCTAAAGGCCTGAATATGTTAAAATATTCCTTTACCATAAGTATATCTTCCAACTTTGATTCCTCTTTGAGTTTCCCACAAGGGTGGTCAGAGTTACCAAATATGCTTTGCATTCGACTAAATCCTTCTCAATACTCAAAGCATATACAAATGATACACCAGAACTTGGACAAATTCCAGAATATTTCATCGGCGGTTGTCCTCTTCATTCGAGTGTAATTCTGTCTTGACCACAATCCAATTGTGCATAGTATTTCAACTGCCAGCCCCTTCCCACAATTACTTTGTGTTGTCCTACAGGAACAACTAGCAAGTCGGCTGGATATACCAATGATCCCACATGGACTAGAATCCCAAGTACACAACTGTCAACATGAAGGGTGCAATTTAGAAGGGTTCTAATCGAAACACCCACGTTTAATCTAGTAAAGGTTCTCTTAAAGCTCGACACTACCTCGGGTATCACAAATCTATATGTGGTAACCGAGTCGATGAGAACATGCACATAAACTCTATCAACACACAATGTTCCTAAGCATCAATTCAAAATTTATAGTTTATGCTGCAAGTTAACATAAGCAAGCAATGAGTTAAAACCCTACGTACCTGTGATCGGTCCCCGGTGGGGCTGTTTTGGTTCATGTTTTCCTAATTCTAAAGCACTCAATTATTTTCCAACTGTCTGACGCTTTGGGGCTTGTTCGATCGCTAGTCTAGTGGGTGGTGTTGGAAGTGTAAATTGTTGCTTCTGGGGGCAACTGCTGGCATAATGTCCTTTCTCACCACACGAGAAGCTAGTAATATAATGTGGGGCTTTCCTTCCCTGACTATAAGAAGAACTGCTAGTAAAATGGCATGTATCACCGCAGTTGAAACATACATCTGGGCGATTCCTAAACGATTTGTCATTCCTTCTTCCTTCGCCTCTCCCTTGATTAATTTGTCTTTTATTATTCCTTTTTCGTATTCTCAGGCCCTCATTTCTTCGAGATGGTTTGCAGGCTTCAGCATTGCTTGCTCCTTTTCCATACCTTCATCAACATTTACTGATGTCTCTGCCAATTCATAAAGGCTATGAAATTTCACTACTTGTAATCGGCTAGCCAAATCTGCCCATAATCCTCTTAAGAACTTTCGAATTAGTGTACCTTCATTCCTTGATTCATAAGGAGAATATTTCCTTAGCCTTTTAAGCTTTGTCTCGTACTCTCTGACTTTTCGATTACCTTGAGTTAATTCAAAGATTAGCAGGTCTCTTGCTTCAGGCTTCAAGTATTTCCGCTCAAACTCTAATTTAAAATCTTCCCAATCAATCTCTCTTCCCATATAGCATTCCTCTACGTTGTCACACCAATCCGAAGCATCTTTTGTCAAGTAGTATATTGCAACATAATATTTGAAGTTTTTAGGGCATTAGAGTTTCAAAAGTTTTTCTCCAAATTCCTCGGCCATGTTGACGCTTCGAAGGGAATTGTTTCTCCAGGGTACTTAACGGTTCCAAAGTTATTCATTAACGTGACCCTCTTCAGGTAATTAGGAGGGATGATGGTTGTCGCTCTGATGATTCACCAAATCGCTGACCAAGTCTATCTAGTAGGCCTTTTACAAATAATGTAAGAGGATCTGAACTTCCTGTTGTCATCTGTTCTTGCCTACCACGTGGCTCGGTTGTCCTGTCCCGATGCCTAAACTCAGATCTTCCATTCTTGGATTATGAGTTCTTGCATAATACTGCCTTGGTTCATGCATACCAGGTTCTTTGTTGTTTTTATCTTTGATCTTGATTCGGAGCCGTTTTCGGCTTATCTAGTTTAAATATCTGACTAATTTCAGTTTAATCTAGTTGTTTTCTTCTCTTGCATTTTGCTTGTGTGATTTCAACATTCATATCTACTTTGAATTGTCTAAAAAGCCGGGAACTTCATTGGTTCTTTTTCCTTTAGATATGCTTGCTCGTTTCTTCACCTAGCTATAATTCTTTTCTCATGTTGTATGAGCAATAGAGCAAAGTTTCTTTGTATAAGGTGCGACAAGTTTTTCAGATTATTGAGTTCTAAGCTTGAAGATTTGGGGATATCGGTTGTGTTAGATGGTTCTTTGAGGAAAGCTTCATCTCAATCATTTGTTGTGTTTATCTAATCTGAAGGTAGTTTGGAGTCGATCTTCTTTATCAGAGAATAGCGAAAGATGCTAAAAAGGATCGAAGGATGAGCTTAGGAGCTTGTGTTTGAGAAGCTACAAATCCTAAGATCTAAAGGCATAGTTCATAATATTTTCACCATTATCTTTTCATCTTGGTTTTAGATTCGGCATAATCTAAATTGAATTTTAGTTGAACTTTTCTACCTTTGTTTTCGATCATGTCTTATAAAATATGCTCTATATGGCTACTTTTAAATAATATCAGGTTGACAAAAATAATAATTTTCATAATATTGACCAAAAATGTTTTTTGTAATATTTTTAAATTATAAACATTTAATAACAACAATAATGAGCGATTAAGTTAATTTTAACGATACAATATTATTTCAATTTTTTCTTTTCCTTTTTGTTTTTATCAAAAATATATCGTCGCAAATGTTAAAAGTGCAAATATATTCTGAGAATTTTGGTTTTAAAGAAATGAAAAATGATTGTTGGCTACCTCAAATACTGACCACTACATGATTAATCATTCAAAATAAACTAATATATTTTTAGCTACACAAAATATATGTTATGCATGACATCTCTCAACTTAATGAAATGATGTAGTTAACATCAAAAAATTAATTTTTTAACCCAAAAAGTGATATGTACTCTCGAAGACATTAACTAAGTTTAATTCTTTCGTTGTTCAATTAAATTATGACCTATCCGACCATAATTTGAATAAAATTTGATCCATTACAACAAAAGAGAAAATTAAAGAAATTAGTTAAATTATACTCTAATAGATCAAATTTTAACTGATGAATAAAAAAATTAAACGGAGTTAACGTCGTCGTCACTTTTTAAGTCGACGAAATTAAACTTTTAAGTTTAACAATATAATATTATTATATTAAACAATGTTATCATACATAACATATAACTAGGTGATTACCCGCGCGCATGCGCGGGGTGAAACGTATATATTAATAACTATTAAATATCAACTTTTATTGTCCAAACTATGTCATAAGTCTCCAAACATATGATCATGGACCGTCAATATAAAGTTGATTATAAGGTCATGTTTGTTGATATTTTTTAAACCTATATAATTTACATTGAGCTTCAATAATATTATCTAATTGTTATAGTTCACCATCTCACTTCGATATGAAGAATCGTAATTTTAAAATGATATGATTAAATAACATTAGAGATACGTGCTTGCGCCGAATAAACATTAATTATGTATACAAATTATTTATAAATATTATTATTTATTTTTGTTAATTTACATATTATACAATAATAAATATATTGAATAATTGAGTTGATAAAAATCAAAATAAATCATTTACTTATAAAATTAAATGATATTGACATAGATATATATTATACAATATGAATATTTATTTATTGAAATTTGGTACTCATATGATTTTATTAACATTTTTATATTTTCTATAACAAAAATAATATTTTTACTAATATGAATATTTATTTACCGGGCTTCCAACTCAATTTAAATTTTGAAATTAACATTTTATGTATTTTTAATATGATATATATATATTAATTTAAATGATATTGAAATAAATATATATATATATATATTTATATATATAATTTGAATATATATACTAAATAAGATTTAATATTTATATGATTTTATGATCATTTGTATCTTGTTACAATAAAAAAATTAAACCATTAATCAAAAAATTTCAACATAGATTTTTAGCAGTCTTGATAATTTATATTAAACAAACTCAAAATATAGCATATAAGTAAAAAAAAATTATTACATAGTTATGTGATTGTTAAATTTATTTTAAAAATGTAAAATTGAAAAAATGATGGAAGATACATAAATTGTTATCAGATCGTATATTAATATGTTGTAATAACATGTGACTATCGAAATATGTTGTAATCAAACGTGACTACCAAGATATGTTGTAATGTTCCATATAAGTATATAATTAACATATATGTATTTTATATGATATATATTTTAATTTAAACAATATTAAAATACATATATATATTATTTAATCTGAATATATATATATTAAATAAAACTTCATATTCATATGATTTTATGATTACTTGTATATTTCTATAACAAAACATTAATTATGGAAAAAGTACTAATACTTTTGGAATTATGCATCAATTATTTTTGTATCTTTTTCCATATTTCTATTGTTCTCATAAAATTTTCATTGTAAGGATTTTAACTGTTTTAATAATTTATAGTCGTTTTGAAAAATTCAAAATATAATATATAATAAAAAAATCTAGATTTTTTATTACATGGTTAATATGATGTTTAATATTTTTAATAACATAAATTAAACAAAATTGATGAAGGATACAAAAAATATTAACAAATATTTATTATGCAAAACATTAATTGTCACATATATGTTAATCATATTAGATAATTTCGTAGCTATTAATTAAGGAAAGAATGTAAAATATCCTTTTATCGACTACTAATCAATATGCATGTTAATTTAATAAAAGTATAATTTTTACTTTGAAAGCCAACTATATATATATATATATATATATATATATATATATATATATATATATATATATATATAATTTGAATATATATTAAATGAGATTTAATATTTATATGATTTTATGATCATTTGTATCTTGTTACAATAAAAAAGTTAAAGCATTGATAAAAAAAATTCAACGTAGATTTTTAGAAGTATTAGTAATTTATATTAAACAAACTCAAAATATAGCATACAAGTAAAAATCTTATTTTTATTAAATACTTATGTGATTGTTAAATTTATTTTAAGAATATAAAATTGAAAAAAATGATGGAAAATACATAAATTGTTATCAGATCGTATATTAATATGTTGTAATGACATGTGACTATCGAAATATGTTGTAATCAAACGTGGCTAACAAAATATGTTGTAATATTCTATCTAAGTATATAATTAACATATATGATATATAGTTTGATTTAAACAATATTAAAGTACATATGTATATAAATTTAATATGAATATCTGTTAGATGAAACTTTATATTCATATGATTATTTGTATCTTTTTATAACAAAACATTAATTATGGAAAAGTGCTAATAGTTTTGGAATTATGCATCAGTTAGTTTTGTATCTTTTTCTATATTTTCATTGTTATCAGAAAATTTTTACTGCAAAGATTTTAAAGGTTTTAATAATTTATAGTCGTTTTAAAAAATTCAAAATATAACATATAAGAAAAAAATCTAGATTTTTTATTACATAATTAATTTGATTGTTTAATATTTTTAATAAAATAAATTAAACAAAAATGATGAAGGATACAAAAAATATTATCAAATCTATATTATTCATGACATTAATTGTCACATATATGCTAATCATATTAGGTAATTCCGTAGCTTTTATTTAAGGAAAGAATGTAAAGTATCTTTTTATGCACTACTAATCAATATGCATGTTAACTTAATAAAAGTATAATCTATTTTAGATGGACCAACTTTTTCCTAAGTATTCTGAAAGTCATTCTGGTGATGACACGTGGCTACACTTTAAAGTTGTAATGCTCCAGAATTAATATATAGGGGATTGATGTAGTTAGATATACATTAATTTAATATGTCGTGCTATGCTGTGAGCAATCGTTTTTCCTTACAGAAAAGCAGACCAGCGTTAGAGTTGGCTATTATTAGTTCAGATTCCTTTTTAGTTTATTTGATAAATATCCATTTGAGCTAAAGAAGTCACCGCTTCTTCGGTTCTCATCTCTCCTCAATCTCGTAGCTAATTTTTGTTTCGCTCTTGGAAAATCTCAAACCTCGACAAATCTGGAATAAGGTATCTTCCCTTTCCCTTCTTTAAAAAAAAAACTTTTCTGGGATTTCAAGATTCTGTTGAGTTTCTTGTTTCACTTTAAAGAATTATATTTTTCAATTTGATTATATTAGTTTCACTATTCCGTTTGATCTGAAGAAAGGAATCTTCCTTAAGGGTATGCAGATTCTGACTTTTTATTTTCACAGATTCGAGACCCATTGATTGATTTAAAGTCCATGTCTGTTGTTTAGGACCAACTTTGTCTTGTTTCTATGCAGGAATGAAATGAGAATCAGATGGCCGCCTAAACTTCTTCTCATCCTTTTCTCAACAAGTTTGTTTGGTATCCTCACAAACTTCCAAACCATAACATATCTTTTCCGTCCTCTTTGGGACAAACCACCACCACCTTTCAAGCGAATCCCACACTATTACGCCGAGAACGTCTCCATGGCACATCTCTGCCAGCTCCATGGATGGACTCACCGGACAGAACCAAGGCGAGTCTTTGATGCCATCATCTTCAACAACGAGCTCGACCTCCTAGAACTCAGATGGCAGGAGCTAGGACCATACGTTTCCAAGTTTGTGATCCTGGAGTCAAACACTACCTTCACAGGCATCCCAAAGCCTCTCTTTTTCGAATCCAACAGGGAGAGATTCGCGTTCGCTGAGGGTAAGATAGTGCACGGAGTGTTTCCTGGGAAGAAGCATTTACACCAACAACAAGAAGAAGACCCTTTCTTGCTTGAAGGGCGACAACGGGTTGCTATGAATTGGCTCCTCAGAGAAGCTAATGTATCTGATGGAGATGCGGTGATAATGTCTGACGCAGATGAGATCCCCAGTCCTCATACTGTCAAGTTACTGCAGTGGTGCAACGGGATACCAGATGTGATGCATCTGGAGATGAGAGATTACATGTATTCCTTTGAGTTCCCGGTTGATTACAGTAGCTGGAGATCCTCCGTGCATATATACAGCAGGAAATGGACTCAGTACCGCCACTCACGACAAACAGACATGATATTATCTGACGCTGGCTGGCATTGTAGCTTCTGTTTCCGACGTCTCAGTGAGTTTGTTTTGAAGATGAAAGGGTATAGCCACGCGGATAGAGTGAGGCGCAAGGAGTTTCTTGACTACTCGAGGATACAGAAACATATATGTAAAGGATATGATCTCTTTGACATGCTTCCCGAAGAATATAGTTTCAAAGATTTGATTAGCAAAATAGGACCCATCCCGCCTTCTTCTTCTGCCGTACATCTACCTGCGTTTTTGATTCAGAATGCTGCCCGCTTTCGGTTTCTCCTACCTGGAGGCTGTCTCAGAGAGCCTTAGCTAAGTACAAAATACACAAGGAGTGTTTTTTTGTTAAAAAGGTTAACTTAATACTGAAAACAAAAATAAAATTGATCGTTATTACATGTTAATGTGTTTCCATTCATGTTTACCGGGCCAACGACATCAAACTATTCCTGGGCACCAACATCATCAGTCCCACACTTGTAACAAGGTTTTTTGACCTAGCAACAAGCAAAACTGAATTTAATGCGCTCACCTTATAACAAGGGAAAGTTAAGAACTTAGAAGAGGTAAACCTCATCCTTTTGTATTAAAAAAACAGCTTCTTCTCTCGTAGTGCCTCTAGGAAAATAGATTTCTCGCACATGTTATTAGTTAAAACACCTCCTTGAAGCCTTTGCAAGCTTTTATTTCTGGTTAGTTTGTAATTGGGATTTCATATGGGTCAATTGGGCAAATCTATAAAATTTTTGAAGATTTTGTCACAAAAATAAATTTCAAAAATGACCAAAATAACTCTTTTTATTTTTAATTTTTTTTTAAATTTTAAATCTCATTTTCAAAAACCCACTCCATAACTCTAAACTCTAAGTCTAGATTAGTTAACCCAATAATATAAATGTATATTTACATCATTTAATAAAGGTTATTTTGGTTATTCTTTCCTTAAAGATAAATTTTTATACACAAAATGTAAATTTTTATTATATGATTAATGTGATTGTTTAATTATTTTAATAAAATAAAATAAAATAAAATAATAGAGGATATAAAATCTTGTTATTCATCATTGTTTGTCAGTATATATATATTTTAATTTCATTAGGTAATTTTGTAGTTTTCATTTAAGAAAGGAAAAGAAAATCTCTTTGTACATTAATAATTAATTTATGGTTAATTTAATGAAAATTATAATATATGTTTAGATAAACCAATTTATTTTTCTAAAAATTATAAAAATCATTTTAATAATGATATATGTTATATCTCAAATGTTACAATGCTTCTCAAATAATATATACAAGAGGTGTTATAATGTTTCTTAAATAATATGTAAAGTATCAATAGTTTCTTCGAATGTGAAGTTAATGTCTCCACATTGATATATTGGTTCTTACTTAAAACGCTGTGTATTCATTCCATCACCAAAGATAGGAAGACGTATACAACACACAAAAGTGAACCTCCAATCTCTTGGACGATTAACAAGACATAGTAGGCATTATATAAGAATGGTTTTGTTTTGAATAATGATGGAGATATGATATCTACTTTACTGATTCTTAGTATTCAGTGATTTTTGTTGACAAAATAGATAGTATTCAGTGATTTTCTTCTTGTTTTATACATTGAATGAATTCTTATTATTGATGATATCCATTTTGTTCATTTCTTGATATTAAATTCTTTTTCTTTTTACGTTGGATTATATAAAAGTTCAAAGATGGGATGATATCTACTTTTATGGAACTTTTAATATTCACTATTTGAACTATTAGATGGGATGATATCTACTTTTATGGAACTTTTTCTTACAGTCAAACTTTCTTTATCCGACACAACACTCTAATACAAACCATTTTTCCTATTTATTAACCGAAACGAATATCTCAACTCCACACAATCCAACACATTCGAACAAATTTTGTGTGTTTTGAAGAATCTTCTTCTTTCTTTTTTTCTTTTTAAATGAAATTAAAGCAAACCAACGTTCTGTTTATGGCGTTAGCCCTGATCTCAGCACTGGTAATCCAACAATCAGAAGCTGGAACTGATTATTGTCCGACAGAAAATATAAATAGCATACCAGGATGTTTCGATGCGTTGAAATTAGCATCGGACAACGATTACAGAAGGCTATCAAGAGATTGTTGCAGAGCAGTCTTTTCAGTAAACTCTGATACTTGCTTCTTGCTTCTCTTTCCTGGCACAGCTTTCCCTATTAAGATGTTCAAAAACATTTGTCTTAATGTTAGTTATGTCCCTGCTAGTTTACCTTTCTAATAGCTGTTTGAATCTGTATCTATTAATGATAATAATATATTTAAACTTAATATATCAAACTTTCCTTTCTAATATCTCCTTCTTTTGTATTTCATTAATTTCTTAGTGCTGGAAGAAGTTACATAGTAACATATACATGCTATCCTTGATAATATTAAGTTAAGATCATCGCCTTGCGCGACCAAGACTTGACATGCTGAGAATCCTCTTAAAAGAGAGAAGTGCCTTTGGGAACGCGGACACATGTGGTGCATAGCGGTTGTCAGCTCGACCAGTAGGATCTATTAACGCCCTCTCTTTTTTCATCAAAGTTATTTCACAAATATTTCTTATACCACTCAGTCAAAGAAAGTTAATAGAGACTTGGCCAAAATGGGCACTAACCACTTTTCAATATATTTCCTCCAAATCATTGGGATGAGTATTTACAATTATTTTAACGTTTTATTATTTATCTTATATCTTTTACATAATATAAAATATAAAATATTAAATAATAACTATATATTAAATAATTAGAAATTTAGTAATTATTAAATGTATAATTAAATTAAGGCGATCACATAAATCAAAACAATCATTTTATCTAAATAAATCCAAACAATATATATGATATATAATTAAATTTAAATGATATTTAATAAAAGTGATTTTACACTCATATAGTTTATATGGTATATAGTTTATTTAAAAATCATTTAAAAATAATAGAGGTTTAGTTTCAATAGAAAATTATTCTATTTTAATTATTATATGTATATATATTTATATAGAACTTTAGATACATTTAGAGAATTAATAATATTAACAAGCTATATATGTTATTGTCCGTCTATTTGTTCGACTACGGGTCTAACCTAAGATCTGAAAGCACTGTTAAAACTCAAAACTATAATAGAATAATATTAAAATTATTTTTAATAAAAATGTATAGATTCATGCATATTTTATCAAAATTATAAATAAAAAATATTTATCGTACTCTGGTTTTGGAGGGAAGATGAGAGCAGTACTAACTGATCGGTATAATTGAAACTAAACCGAATCTGTAATTCTTTTCCGGTTTGGTTTTAAATAATCAGAAGTGTACCAATTTAAATCTTTAATAAACTTCCTCGTCGTTTGTCATATTTTGAAACCCATTTTGACGAAAGTTGTGTCTCCGTATCTCGTGCGATTCACACGGCGGTGAAGCCAATCCTCCTTCTATATATATCTCGTCGGAATCGTGAAGCTAATCTTCCGTCGTGATCGCTCAGCTTACAGTAACCCACGCCTCTCGCATCTTCTTCGTTGCTCATTGGTTTTTGAGATTTTAATGATTTTGTGATTCTACTTCTTCAGATTCTTTCTCTTTTTGTTGTGATTTTTCTCAACACTTTTTTTTTTTGAGAAATTGTTTGTGAAATCATCAGTTAATACTGTTGGATAATTCCAAGCTTGTGGAAAATTAACATATTGATAAGTGTTCAATATGTTAAGATAAACACAAAAGGAAATCTAGAAAATAGGAAAAAAAGTTTTCTATTTAGATAAGTTTGTGTTTTCCTTATCCCACATGTTAAAGGGAATTGTCCTTCACTATAAATATAGATCTATTGGAGAGATGTTCCATAAGATCTAAGAGAAGCATTGAGAGCTTTAGTTTTGAGTAGTTTCTAAAGCTAATAAGAAAAGTTGTTCTTATTAATTTCTTTGTTTCTAAGAGACCTTGAATTGGTATCAGAGCTTAAGTTAAAGCTTCGATCAAAGCTTAAGTTGAAGCTTCGATCCTGGTGGCTGTGAAGCAAGGGTTCACGACGCAAGATGGCCGACGTGACTAGGGCTCCACGCACGAAGGACTTTGGATCCGCATCTATCCAATGTCCTATGTTGAACTCGACAAACTACACGGTTTGGTCGATGAAGATGAGGGTGTTACTCAGGGTTCACGATGTGTGGGACACGATTGAACCAGGTTCTGATGATCAAAAGAAGAACGATGTCGCGATTGCTCTTTTGTTTCAATCAGTTCCCGAGTCATTGATTCTCCAGGTGGGAGAACAAACCGAATCAAAAGAAATCTGGAATGCCATCAAGTCACGACACCTTGGAGCTGATCGTGTAAGGGAGGCAAGACTTCAGACGTTGATGACGGAGTTCGACAGGTTGAAGATGGATGATAGCGATACCGTAGATGATTTTGCGGGGAAGATATCAGGTCTAGCATCCAAGGCAGCCTCGTTGGGAGAAAGCATAGAAGAGTCCAAGATGGTTAAAAAGTTCTTGAAGGGTCTTCCAAGGCACAAGTACATCCAGATTGTAGCGTCCTTAGAACAAGTCCTAGACCTCAACTCGACGGGTTTTGAGGATATAGTTGGAAGGTTAAAGGCGTACGAGGAGCGTGTAGGGGAAGAAACTCAGAAAGAAGACCAAGGGAAGCTCATGTTTTCAGATAATAATCACCATAATCAGAGGGGTTATGGAGATTTTCGTGGTAGAAGTAGAGGACGTAATGGAAGAGGCAGAGGTCGAGGTGTGTCACACAACCAAAATCATGTGTCACACACGGACGTCAAAAACTCGAAGAAGGATCGATCAAAGGTGATATGTTGGAGATGTGACAAGCCGGGTCACTATGCAACTGTCTGTCCCGAGAAGTCAGTGAAGAATCAAGAGACTAACCTAAACGAGACACAAGAGGCCGATGCACTCTATGTACACGAGGTGGTTTTCTTGAATGAAGATAAGGTGATTCCGAAGAATCTTGATATCAACAAAGCCAGTGCAAGTGTTTGGTATTTGGATAATGGTGCGAGCAATCACATGACGGGAAATAAGGAGTTCTTTTCGAGTTTGAATCTCAACACCAAAGGGAAGGTGAAGTTTGGTGATGGATCGTGTGTTGATATCGAAGGAAAAGGGGTTGTTACCTTTGTGTGCAAGACTGGTGAGATGAAGGCACTCAAAGACATATACTATATACCCGACCTAAAGCACAACATATTGAGTCTTGGTCAAGCAACAGAAAACGGATGTGAGGTTAACATGAAAGATGTCTATTTAACACTCACAGATTCGTGTGGCAGGTTGCTTGTACGTGTAACAAGATCTCCAAATCGTCTCTACAAGACCCCGATGGAGATTAGTTATCCGCAGTGTTTACATGTCAGGGATGAGGATGCTACGTGGAGGTGGCATGCTCGACTAGGACATATAAGCTATGGCGTGATGAACAACATGGTGAAGAAGGAGATGGTCGATGGAATGCCGTGTGTAACACACGAAGAAAGCGTGTGTGACGCATGTCTAGCAGGGAAGCAAATTAGACATTCATTCCCGACCAAAGCCATGTTTCGTGCGACAAAGCCATTAGAGTTATTGCATGGAGATTTGTGTGGACCAATCACACCACCAACGCCAGCAAATAACAAGTACGTCTTTGTCCTGATTGATGATTTCTCCAGGTATATGTGGACTATACTTATGAAGGAGAAGAGTGAGGCATTCGATCGGTTCAAAAGGTTTAAGGAAAGTGTAGAGAAGCAAACCGGTTCAACCATTAAGACATTTCGCACCGATAGAGGAGGAGAGTTTACCTCAGCTGAGTTTAATCTATTTTGCGAGAAGAATGGAGTTAAAAGGCACCTGACCGCGCCTTACACGCCTCAGCAAAACGGTGTAGTGGAGAGGAGAAACCGAACCTTAATGGGGATGACGAGAAGTTTGTTGAAGGCAATGAAGCTGCCGAACTACTTATGGGGGGAAGCTGTACGACATTCAACCTACCTCATCAATAGAGTTCCTACAAAGGCCTTGAAGGATCAAACGCCATATGAGTGTCTCACATCGAAGAAGCCAAATATCGAGCACTTGAGGATATTCGGCTGTGTAGCACATGCGAAGGTTAGTGTTACACAACAGAAGAAGTTGGATGAGAGATCAAAGTGTGTGATCAATCTTGGAACTGAGCCGGGTTCCAAAGCATATAGACTCTATGATCCTGTCGCAGGGAAGGTGATGGTGAGTAGAGATGTGATATTCGATGAGAAGAAAGCTTGGGATTGGTCGTCTACAACAAACCAAGCTGATTGTGAACCAAGTATGCTTAAGCTTCCACATGAGGGTGATATAGAAGAAGGCAATGATCAAGGTGAGGATCATGAACAGGAGGCTATAAACCAAGATGAGGAGGAAGAAGAAGCAGATACTGATCACAATGAAAACCAAGACGGTGGGGGTCAACCGTTGGTGACTAGACACGGCCGAGCCATATCAAAACCAAGATATCTCGATGACTATGTGTTACTTGCAGATCAAGAAGGTGCAATGCTGTTGCTCACAGTGGATGGGGAGCCGGAGAACTATCTTGAAGCAGAACACGTGCGAGAATGGGTTGAGGCAATGGTGGCCGAATTAGAGTCTATCACAAGAAACAAGACATGGGAGCTTGTGGATAGACCGGCTGGAGTAAAACCTATAGGGTTAAAGTGGATCTTCAAGATAAAGAGAAAGGCGGATGGTACGGTGAACAAGTACAAGGCGAGACTTGTGGCAAAAGGCTATGTACAAAGACAAGGAATAGATTTCGATGAAGTGTTTGCACCAGTGGCACGTCTCGAAACTATACGGCTCTTAATAGCCCTTGCAGCAACAAACGGATGGGAGATTCATCATCTGGACGTGAAGACCGCATTCTTGAATGGAGATCTAAAGGAGACAGTGTATGTGACACAACCCGAAGGTTTTGAGAAGAAAGGAGAAGAAGATCGAGTGTATGTGTTACACAAGGCTTTATATGGGTTACGCCAAGCCCCTAGAGCATGGAATGTAAAACTCGATCAGGTTCTGAAGGAGATGAGATTTAAGAAGTGCACCAAGGAACCATCAGTGTACCGCAAGAATGAAGGAGAGGACTTCTTGCTGATAGCCATTTACGTTGATGATCTATTTGTGACGGGAACTTCGCTTAAGGTGATTAAGCAATTCAAGGAGGAGATGTCAAAGAAGTTCGAGATGTCAGATCTAGGAAAGCTAACGTATTACCTTGGCATAGAAGTGATTCAAGGAGCAGACGGAATCAGGATAAAACAAGAAAGGTATGCTCAAGGAATCATGTGTGACACAAAGATGGAGGGGTGTAACACGACTCACATACCAATGGAGTCGACTTTGAAGATTTCAAAAGCTGAAGATGAACCAGAGATAAATGCTACGGAGTTCAGAAGAATCATAGGATGTTTGAGGTATCTGCTTCACACACGACCTGACTTGTGTTACGCAGTGGGCGTACTAAGCAGATACATGCACAATCCGAGAGACTCTCATGGACAAGCCATCAAACACATTCTGAGGTATGTGAAAGGAACAACAAACTACGGTCTGTTCTTCAAGAGAGATGGGTCAAGGAGTGTCATCGGTTATAGTGACAGCAGTCACAACATTGATGTCGATGACGGGAGGAGCACGTCAGGGCATGCATTCTATTACGGTTCATCACTAGTTACTTGGACGTCGCAGAAGCAGCAAACGGTTGCATTGTCATCATGCGAGGCAGAGTTCATGGCAGCAACAGAAGCAGCGAAGCAAGCTATATGGATCAAAGAATTGTTGAGTGAGATACTAAGTGAAGAAGGCGAGAGAGTCAGACTTAGGATCGACAACAAATCAGCCATTGCTCTAACCAAGAATCCAGTATTCCATGGAAGAAGTAAGCACATACTTTCTAGATATCATTTCATACGAGAGTGTGTGGAGAATGGGCAAATCGAGGTGGAGCATGTACCGGGTGTTGAGCAGAAGGCGGACATCCTAACCAAGCCATTAGCAAGGATTAAGTTCAAGCAAATGAGGAGCTTAATTGGAGTTCAAGAAATTGATCTCCCTAATTCAAGTTGGAATTAAGGGGGTGATTGTTGGATAATTCCAAGCTTGTGGAAAATTAACATATTGATAAGTGTTCAATATGTTAAGATAAACACAAAAGGAAATCTAGAAAATAGGAAAAAAGTTTTCTATTTAGATAAGTTTGTGTTTCCTTATCCCACATGTTAAAGGGAATTGTCCTTCACTATAAATATAGATCTATTGGAGAGATGTTCCATAAGATCTAAGAGAAGCATTGAGAGCTTTAGTTTTGAGTAGTTTCTAAAGCTAATAAGAAAAGTTGTTCTTATTAATTTCTTTGTTTCTAAGAGACCTTG
>CAJHQP010007939.1:0-29533 GCA_905132765.1 Moricandia arvensis
ATAAGTAATTTGGTATTATTTGGGTCTAACTTTTTGTTGTGCAATTGTATATGTCAAACTAAAATCTTGAATCTTGTGTTTTTTTTTTGTTAATTAGGGATATTCAACCGACTAATTTTTGGAAGTTTGATAATCAATGCCAACCATACTCAGCTGCTCGCAAGAAAAATTAAATATTTCTATCGTCTGATCACACGCTATAATAATTTAAAGGTAATTGATTCGAATCTGCGACCTCTAGAATTATTTTGTCGATAGGTCTTAAGAATTATAAAGATTTTTTATCGCCTGTACATTCACACTATCTAGCTGGAATTTGAGCAATATGATACCTAGCTTTGTGTAAACCTTGCTCGTTTGTCGAGATCTAGAGCTATTCTTATGCTGTGTAACTACCTCTACCGTCACGGATTGGTTGCCTCAAGAGGCAACAGTGAACTTTGATGGATATCTCGTATTGATAAAGAGGCTGCATTGGCCGTTGATTTTAACACTAACGCACAAAAAAATAACTTGGAACTATTAGTTTGAGTCTATCTTGAAACGGTCCTACGAGTGATGCTTATAACTAAAGTGCCCCTGTGATTGTCCTCACTCACGCCGACTCTTGATGCTGTAATAGTTTTTGGCACGTGAGTCGACCCACCGGCTCACGTGGCCCCCCTCTACCATGAAAATAACGTCGCACCTAATCACCCCCAGTCACGTGTTTTGATGCGGTCATCTTTTTTTTAATTCTTGTTATATATCATGAAAATGTGATCTTCATAACTGTATTAATCATTCTTAGCATTAAACTCACAATGGACATATACTGTTAAGTGTTGAGCGTATCGATACATGTTGATCTGCTCACACTAACCGTACGCAGCGAACAACAGTCATAGCCATTAGTGCATGTTTATTGGGAATCTTTTAGTAGGGATTCTTAACTTTTCTAAGAATCGTTTCTTAACTTTTAACTAAGAAAACTTAAGAGACGTCTCTTAAATAAGAGACTTAAGAGCACCTCCATTGGGGGGTTCTACCCTATGGAGTTCTAAAAGTACATATAGATATATGTATATATTATATGTGTGTATGTAGGTGTGGGGTCCACAAAATAGTGTAGAACCCCACTTTAAAAGTTCTTAAAACTCTACTTTAAGAACTTTTAGGATGGGGTTCTACACTATTTTGTAGACCCCACACCTACATACATACATATAACATATATATATACCTATTTGTACTTTTAGAATTCTATAGGGTAGAACCCCCAATGGAGGTGCTCTAAGAGCCGTCTCTTAACCAAAAATTTTTTTTTGAAAAAAAAAACTAAAAAACGAGTCAATTTAAGTTAAGAACTCCACCTTAAGAGACCGTGGATAAACATGGCTATAATCATGGTAAACAATATTAATAAACGTTGTGTTAAGTTCATTCTATTTCTAGAGAATCTGCAAATTTTATCTTGTGATTATTCAACATTTTAGTATTAAATAAATTTTATGGGCCTAATATATGTTAGGGATGGAGAAAGCGTGTTTAGAGTTAAGCTAACAGCTCACGAAACAAAGTGGAGAGCATGTGAGAGTGTTCCTTTATCTGTTTTCTTTTGCTATTTCTCTATTCTATAGACTACTCTTCTTCTTGTGACCCAACACTATTTATTTATTGTATTATCTTATATATCCATACCCTTCCTTTTCTTTATTAAGTCTATTTAGTCATGCATAAATATTCTTTTTTTTTGTAACTTTGGCATTCCATGAATAAATATTCTTTTAAATACAACTGTGTTTGACATATAGTATGTAAAAAAGACATATTATCTATATCAACTAAACATAATTTCAAAAAAAGGAACCACACACTTATATTGCTAGATGTCCTGATTGAAAAGCATATATGTGCGACATGTATTTACACACTGTATACATATCCCCCATAGAATATACATGGAAATTATCAACTCGTGATCCATCTGGACTTCTAATAAACAAAATCAGTGCATATATATGTAGTTCTTATAATTTCCCATTTTTCAATTAATTATTAGAGAAATGCTTTACTTATATATATCAGAAATGCATCTGAAAATATTTTAATGTGATATATATAGGCCACCGCCGAGCCGTGTTTATTTCCATTTTAAAACTATAGTTAATGTAAGATCGTATGGCTCTCGTTACGGTCATGATTGTGGCAACCTTTGCCACCACGCGTATAAACAGTAATAGATTAAAGATGTGCATACGCATGACTATACAATTATACAAAGTTATACGAATATTGTTATGTTTATTAAATTATTGAAAAATAAGTTGTTGCATGCCATGCGTATCATTTCGCTAGCTAAACTTGTTACCAGTTTAAAACTAATTTAAATCTTTTCACATTAGCTAAAACTTGTCACCATTTTAAAACTGGAAAGGTATATATTGTTTCATTGGTCACGATAGTGGTTGATAAAAGATTCATTTCATATGATCCATCATATACTTTGATGGTTTCCAAAAGTACTCAATTTTCCTCTTTAAGAAACTTAATTATATTGGTGTATACCAATATCAAGTAGAATACTAGTATAACTTATCAAACTAAAAGTATATATGTGACCTGCTAATTGCTACTATTATGTTAGTATTTTAGATTTTCTCCACAAAAGAGTTTGAGAATGCAGAGAGTACAGACTAAAAGATAATGTGAGAATGTACTTTTACAGGCTTGGAAGGACACGGAGGTCATCCACTAACCACTGGTCCACTGCTGCCAATAAATCAAGTTTATTTATTTCTTCTTACAGAACAATAAATATCAAGGATCTATATTGGGATCACCAAAACTAAATATAATAAAACATTTAAAATTAAATAATGTGTGAGTTAAGAGGGTGGTGATATTTGTAATAGATTCAACAACTGGTGAATAATTTTTTTTTGGCAAATCTAAACTATACTTTGTTTTCTTTCTTTTTGTGAGTCTAGAGTATATATCGAGTCTCAAGTTCTGAATGATAATTTCTTTCTTTCTGATGAGTCTAGAATATATATCAAATCTTAAGTTCTCGATGGTAATCGATTGCCTCAGACGGCATCATCACGAATAGTAACAATTTTTTTACATATACATATATATCTATACGTTTTTGTTATTATTTGAATCGCATTGCAGTTATTCCGTAGTGGTCACTCATATTACTATTTGGACCCTCAGTCTACAATATTTCTAACGTTCTTAGAAAACAATCACTGTAGAAACATCAAATGGTACCTCGTCTTAAATAAATAAAAGAAAATAATGTATGTGAATATTTTTAAGTTAATTTTTCCTAGCGCCGCTAAACGGATAAACCCCTATATATTATCTTTTGGACGACGCAAGTAGACAGACCTCCCCCATGACGCCGTTAAATTACGCAACATAACGCCGTTAGGTTAACGTCGTTTACTTACACTGTAAAACGGGGAACGGTATATAATAAACACTATTGTAGAAAAAAGAACTCAAACTCCTCATCTCCTAAATAAAGAGAGAGACAAAGTGAGAAAGCTCTCTCCCTCTAACTCTATCTACCATCTCCGAAGTGACAATTGTGCGTGCTAGATTCATTGATCATACAAGGTACTATAACATTCTTATGTCTCTATTGGATCTCTTAATTACATCATGTTTTGACTAATTAGATTTATACTAACATTCTCTTAGTTTGAAGTTCATTTTTTCTGAATTATGGTTTAGTTATGATCATTTTTATTTTTTCAATTTAGGTGGCAGATTGTTGGAATCTGAGAGTTTGGTCGATCTTCTCTCATAATTCAGATAGTTTCAAGCTCAAAATCTCTCCACATAGTCATCTTGAATCTGCAGCTATAAGTCACAGATCTGAGGGAGTAGCTAATTGAATTTCGACCAAACCACATAATCTAACGCTATAAGTTAAAAGCTGTGGTTGATGGAGCTTCCACATTCTCGTGTCTTTGAAGCACAAGGTAATTAATTGTAGCTGCGCTACATTTTCAGAATTTTCTTCTTTTTAGTTATTTTGAGTTCTCTTGTTTTTCTTTCACAAGTTATAAAGAAAAAGATAATTATAAAAGAGAAGTGTTTTTTTTTTCAGTTTAGATTTTGATTATTGAGAAGTATTTTTGTACAGGGAGAAAACAACCAACACATGATTTTTTGTCAGCCTGCAGTAATTCAAACGTCCATCAAGGTCCAATGCCTTCATCTCAAGGTATTTTATTACTAGTTTTGTATTTCTCACTAGAGGAAATAATAGAGATGTAATGAAAAATATTACCCTCTCTTTCCATCTCTTCCGAAAATATTTAAGTTCTAAAATTTTAACACAAATTAGAAAACATACATAATTAGTTTTGATTCCAATGCAGAATTTTTTGTAATTAACTATTTTCTATAAATTTTAACCAATACAATTTTAATAAACATAAATATGTTTTTTGAATTTCACAATTTACTATTAGATATTAATATATCTTTTTGAAATATTTTTTTTTTTTGATTTTTAAAATGTGGATCTTTTTAGAACGTAAGAGAATACTAATAAATAAACATCTGAAAATAATGGGCTAAAACTGTCCATTTTTATATCCGTCGTCATAAATATCTCGTCGTTAATAATGACGTTCATGATGACGATGACCCGGCAGATCTAATTTTGTTGCATGAGATCTGAAAATCACTTTTGTTTGTTTGTTTTTATTTTATTTTTTTGCTTAGTTTCAGAAGATCTGGTCTGAAAAACACATTATGTTCTGTAAGAAAAGTACATATAACTATATAAGTACCATTTTCATGTAAAAGTCTAGCTTTGAAACAAACATCTAGATAATGCTGCGTCACGTGATATATAAATTAGAGCCCAGATCTGGAGTGCTTTTGTGTGATATGTTAGTAATAGAAGGTGGGGTGTATGCCATGTGATTAGTTTGGACCTGTTTACTAATTACGGATCCAGTTTTAATCTTACTGATTAAAGAATTAAGCATAGAAACAACTAAAAATTTAAAAGAAGTTTGTCAGCGTTTGTTCTTAACGAGACTAATGTACGGACATGCAAGTACAATACGACATGAGCTTTATATATGCGGACAAATCTCATGTATTTTAGTCTCATGCAGTACATGTATGTACAATTAGATTGTAGTAGTATATGTTAAAAACTAATCATGTTTACGTATATATTTTGCAATTTTTTATATTAGAAACTAATCATGTTTTTGTTTCAATAAAAGACATACATATACTCAAAACTTGCGTTTAAGACAACGTTGGTCCTAACCTACGATGATGTATATATATTATAAGCAGGTGGATATCCGAAAACTCATGATTTTCTTCAACCATTAGAACGTGTTGGAACAAGAGCTTGTGGGAAGGAGGAAGGGACCAGAGGTAGTGATGACACAACGGTGGCATCGTCTGAGCTGAAGTCACCGTACGTTCATAACCAGCACGTGCTTCCCGGTGGCATAGGAACTTACTCCATCAGTCATATGCCTTACATGTATCATAATCATCATCATCAGGGAGTTCCTAAACCAGAGGTCTCTCCGATGTTCACCGTGTCTCAAGCTAGATGTAGCGAGAGGAATGCAACGGAGGATCACTCAGTTACTAATTGCAGCTCTTATGCTGCAAGGAATGGATTCACTATGTGGAATGAATCCGTAGAGAAGAAAGGGCGTACTAGGAAGAGGCAAAGCAAGAGTTTCATGGACATGATAAAGTCTGCCAAAGAAAGTTCCCAGGAGGATGGTATTGATGATGAGGATGAAGAGTTTGTTACAAATACAGGGAACAACAACACATCCACTAGCCAATGCCAAAGAGGTTTGTCATTCACTAGGATGCTTTATCAGATTCAAGGTTCTAAAATCAGTCTAGACAGTGTCTAGGCATACACTTAGACGGCAAATCCGTCATAACAGAAAAAAGATCTAAAAGAAAATTTTAAAGTTTAGTCAGTGCCTAGACATCCGATTATGTAGTAATCCTTTATAAAGCGCTCAAATACTGTCTTAACGATTTTTTGAACATTGAGTTGATTACATTTCTTAAACAATATAATTGACAAGATGCATTTACTTGTGATTTTTTTTATAGTGGATTTGAGAGTCAAAGTAGATAGGAAAGGTCATGGCAACGAACAAAAGCCAAACACACCTAGGTCAAAACATTCTGCAACAGAGCAACGGAGGAGGAGCAAGATCAATGATAGGTGAGTTTATATACAAAATATAGACTTTAGTTTGGTAGATGAGAGTGAGAGTTGATCCAAGTGTATATATGAAACAGATTTCAAACGTTGAGACAATTGATCCCTAACAGCGACCAAAAGCGGGACAAGGCATCATTCTTACTAGAGGTATCAATAATGTCTTTTAAAATGCTTTTTTTTTTTGCGATAGAAGTAATAGTGAATGTCTTCTTTTGATCTCAAACTTACTTTAAACATATATACAATTATACAGGTTATTGAGTACATTCACTTCTTACAAGAGAAAGTAGACAAACAAGAGGTAGTACTTAGACTATCTCTAACCCGACACTACTTTTTACTCTATAATATCCTCTAAAATGTAATAGTTAGACCATTTCTAACCAGTACTTACTTTTTACTTTATAATTTCCTCTAAAATAGAGTATTTTAGAGGAAATTATAGAATAAGAAATAGTGTTGCATTCGAGATGATATTATAGAATAAAAAATAGTGTTGCATTCGAGATGATCTTAGCTTGAAGTTTTCTTTTTATTTGTCTATGATTTTGTTAAAACTAATCTGAAAGAGAAACCATCAACAGCCACCGGAAGGAACTGTTCCAGTCCTCGCAGAGGCTCAAGTCCTCGACATGGATCATCAACAGTGTGTGAACAGGACAATGGATACGACTTCTTTTCCTGTGTTGGGTCTAAGGAACAGTGTTTTTTCTCCAGAATCATCACAGCTTTGTCCAGTTTCATCATCCGATGCTGCTGCAATGGAGTGTGAAAATCTGAGAGAAGAAGGGCTTTCTATTCATAAGGGTACAATCAATATATCAAGTGTTTACTCCCAAGGGTCAGTTTTATTTCAACCCTAATCTAAGTTACAAGACTAAAGAGAGATGGTAAAAAAAAGAGTTTACTTGGAATATATAGGTTATTAAAAACATTATCAGAAACACTCCAAACGTCAGGAGTGGACTTGTCCAGATCAAGGATCTCTGTCCAAATCAAGCTCTCTAAACAACCTCAAGAGGTATGCTTCAACTGCTTCTAATTTAACTTTCTATAATTGTTTAGAAAAAAAAAGTCAAGTACATGGATACAATATAAGAAAATCAAAAGAAGAAAAAAAAATAGTATTTTGGGTCAATAACATAAATAGTTTTTTTGGGACACTTAATAATAGTTTAATTATAATTTGAAAATATAGTATACCTATATTTGTAAATTTATTTTATTTTTACTTTTTTATACTAATTTACTTTTCTTAACTGAAATAAACATTTCAAAAGCAACACCAAAGATATGATGATATAGATGAAGTTTGATCTCTTACAACCTTTCTTTTTATCTCAGGATAAAGAAATTCATCGAAAGGTTCGACCTCGATCGCCAAGTGGAGATGAAAACCAGAACGATGACGGAAACAGTAACATCAAGCACACACGGAAACAAAAGAAGCTCAAAAAAGACCAGAGAGTAACTGAGTAACACTAGGACCAATTCTTTTGTAACATCGTCTTGAGATGGATCACACAAAAGGGTTATATTTGATTCATAAATTACATATCTTATTTTGTACATTTCAATTAAACTATCATCTATCTCTGATCGTAAACATACATGATATCATACATAAACCGTCAAACGCTTTTTTTCTTTCATAGCATATGGCTTTGATATAGGGTTGTTTACTCTGGATAACTTGAGCACATCTTATTCAAAACGAAACTGAAATAACTGAACCAAAAACTAAACCAAACATATGGTTTTTATGATTTTTAGAAGACAATTTTGTACTGATTTCCTAATTAACTTTGTTTTCTTTTTGAACTTTCCTAATTAACTTTGTTGCCAAATAACAGTTCCAGTTATCATTTATCAATCGGTCATTATTCAATACAATTAGGACATAATCTTAATGGATTAATATTTAACTCACTCTTTATTTGTAAGTCATTTTTTTTTAAATTATACAAGGATATCTTAGCTCTCATCAAAGTGAGTTCAGACTAACCACACGTCAAACGGCTTACGTTGTCACTCAATGTGTCGGTCTCATGTTCCTGACGATACCAAAATTTCAATTCTCTAGTAACCAAAATTCGAACCAAAGTAGCTTCACCGGATTGGGCTTTACCTTGATCTGTTTTTTCTTTTTCTTCTCTGTTTTGCTAATACTATATTATCAACTTCCATATTTTTCAGGGTGATATTTATTCGACAAAAGTGCAAGTTAATAGTGCTTCATTTTAACTATAATATTCATTTTAGCAAAAATGGATATGAAGAGAGAACATACATACTTATGCACAAATAAATAAATATTAAGTACAAGTCACCTACCTGGAGGTGCAAAGACGTCTACTTTCACCTACCTGCCCAACTGAAGTTCCAAATTTCCACGTGCTCTTTCTTTTCCCCCTTTAATTTCTATTATTTTGTTTTTAAAAAAAAAGATTTTAAATATGAACAGTGGTGGTTATATGAAGCTAGAGAATGTAACTTTTGGATATATCTTATTGTAACCTTGTTTCTTTTGATATTTGCTCGTTATGTATTTACATTTAGGTTTTACAGGAGTTTTGGGTATCTTTTAGTATTTCGAGTCTTTTGCAAGAATGTTTTACGAAAGGCGAAGTTTAGTTTGCTTTCGTGCAATAATTAATTAAAGCATAGCTCCTAAACAATCACATTTGAGTGTTTGGACTCTAATATAGACCTAGCGAAAGGCTCCTACACGATCAGATTGGCCATGCACGTACAATGACTATTAAAAAGCCAATGCAAACTCATTGGCATGCCTCCAGATCGGGGACCATATATGAAGCCACCTTGACGGATTCTTCCCGTACGGTCAGCTATATCAGCTATATCGGTTGTACGGGTTCGACTTCTCAAGGCCTCTATTAGATCAAAATCCTTGTTTGTCTCTACGATCACGGAGATTTCATCACAATGTCTAATCTTTCTATTTTATTTCTCTTTTTTTTATCACATCTTTTTTATTTATTTTATTCTTTAGTATTTGAATTTGTTTGTTTTCTTAGTATGAGTGAATTGTCTTTTATTGGATCATTTCAAGATCGAGCTCGATTTACATCACATATTGAAGACTACTACTTCACCATCCACCCAAAGTATTCTAGCCAAAATCTAAGTTTGTCTTGTATATCTCAATGAACCAGATGTCAGAGCACCCCTCATATAAGGTTTTAGTTCTGAAGTTCTCAAAATACATATACATATATATATAATATTAGTATTTAATTATAAATTTTTAACTTTACAAAAAATTTAAACTAAAATATTTTCTGTGAAATATTTTGAGTTGGGTTTTTTATAAAATTAAAATTTTTACAATTAAATATTAATATTAATATATACATAAACATATACGTATTTTGAGAATCTCGAAGTTGGAATCCCATTAGGGTTGTTCTCACACTGTTAGGTATTAACTCCCCTTCATATTTTATTCAACTAATGACATACTATTAACTAAACCCTTTGTTAGTCTCCTTGTAGTAGGAGTTGATTGTATCCTGTTCAAATATGAAAAAATAATATAATAATTTATTGCTAAAATTATTCTAAAAGGATCTATAAATCTCATTTAATTTCCAATGATGACAGGATTCATATAAATTGATAAAATATAAATCAAGCGAAAACAGTTTAGTGGTCTTGAAAGAGTTTCGATCTTAATATTGAGGGTAAAATTTAATATTTGGGTTCCTCCAGCATTCGGTGAACGAGGCGTGATCAAATCAATAGTGTAAACTATTATAGACATTCACCACTAGTTTAGATCTATTTTGGTGGAAGTTAAGATACACCGAACTATTCAAAAAATAAAATAAATAAAATATAAGATAAGAGAAAGATAAGGAATCACAGCTTTTTTGTTCTACATATACTGACATAGAAACGGCAGCAACATGTCTATATACAGGTTAAAAGAACATGTCAACATATATGTAATGCTATTTCGGAAGAAAACTTACTAGAAAAGTACCTATCTATCGGTCTAATTACAAAAGTATCCCAAGTCTGTGGTTACTCCTAAAAGCTATTTCACAGAAATTAGCATATGTGAATGTGGCTACCTACCTGGGAGTGCGTACCACGTGATCACTACTAACAATTTAGATAGCGATAATTGATTTTAACAAGATATACAATTTATATAGCGATAACTGATTTTAACTCTCACTCTTGTTTTTAAAAATATTATGCTTAAATTGTTGTGCTTGTATTTATATATGAAATATGTCATTAAACTTGCATTTTTTTTCTTATTTTCAGTTATGTGTATACTTATATGAAATCAGATGTTCATCCGATACAATATATAAATTTTTTTAATATAAATCTAAATAAACCATTTAAAATTAAATTAAATTATTTGTATATGATGTTTAACACAGAAGAGCTTCGATTTACTGCAGACTGATGTACATTTTTTAATCATCAAACGCAGAAATTATATTTAAGTCACACCATCATCATAATTAATTAGCTTTTAAAAAAATTCATGATTAACAAAATTTTGTTAACCACACAAAAAATAAAAATAAACGATAAAAAAAAATCCATGAAAGCTTAAGCCATCACTCCACTAAAGCAAATGTTTCTAATCATTAATTTGTTTCTTTTCAATAAATTCCACAAAAAAAAAGTTTTTCTACCTATCTATAAATATAGATGAATTTTATTGAACATGTTCTCCATCTCATTCCACAATAAAAATATTTCTTGCCTTCCTCTCCTACGTACTTCATAGGTTATGGCATCGTCACTTTTGACATCTTCCGGAACGATCCCCACAACCGGTTCCACCGTAGTTGTCCGGTCAGCCTTACCTTTTGGATCTCTCCTTCTGACTCGTCCTTACAACAAGTCGTTCTTGTCCATCTCATGTTGCTCCTCTGTGTCCAAAGAAGCTGAGACTAGTGCTACTAGCCTCAAAACCGTCGTGGAAAGGTGGCCAGAGTATATTCCGAACAAGCTCCCCGACAAGAACTATGTGCGTGTATTCGACACGACGCTCCGTGACGGCGAACAGTCTCCCGGTGCAGCCCTTACTCCACAACATAAGATAGAGATTGCCTGGCAGCTCGCTAAACTCCGAGTAGACATCATGGAAGTTGGTTTTCCCGTGTCCTCAGAGGAAGAGTTCGAAACCATCAAAACCATCGCCAAGACTGTGGGGAACGAGGTTGTTTCTTTATTTCCTTCTTCAAACTATATATTTTAAGCATGATTGAGTGGTACGGTGAGTTTAAAAAGGTGTTAAGCATCCTGATTCGAAACCTACCAAATTTAGATTTATCTATTTGTGTAGTTAAATAATATGAATATCTAATTTTCATTATGAGCAATTGGGTTTATTTGACGCCAGTAGACAAATCTCTAGAGTCGATTGGGACTTGACTCGCCGGATACCCCCAAAGTATCAAAAATAAAAACTATATATTTTTCTTTTATTAGAAAAAGCAATTATCCTTTATAATAAAGGGATTTTATCTTTTGTGTTTTCAGTTAACTCAAAAATGAAGTTCTTATCTACTGTTTAAAAAAAATCTTTATATATGTTTCTAAAGCTATAGCACAAACAGCCAATAAAAATAACTGTAAAATTTTGATTTTCTAAAAAAATATTTTCAAGCTGTATAAAAATATTTTTATAGCAAAATCTTTTATTTTTCTTATTGTTTTATTTAAATTTTACAGCTGCATATATATATATCGATATTAAAAAAAATTTTACAGCTGCATATATATATATCGATATTAAAAAAAATTTACCTACTAAATTTTATAGAATTCTTTTTATTTAAAGTTATAGCCTAACTAATAATTCTCGTTGAAGTCAAGTAAAGAAAGCCGTATTGGATGCAAACTACATAGTTAACTTTGTTGTTTCAGGGAGAAATGAAGAAATTGTTAAGTAGCAAGTTATATATAAAAGAGTGCATGCACACAAATGAAGAAATTGTCAAATATTAAGCACTAAGAAAAACTATCGTCTGTGTTTGCTAAGGTGGATGAGGAAACAGGTTATATCCCAGTGATATGTGTCATCGCACGAAGCAAAGAAAAAGATATTAAAGCGGCTTGGGAGTCAGTGAAGTACGCAAAGAGGCCGAGGATACTCATATTCACTTCTACTAGTGACATTCACTTGAAATATAAGTTGAAAATGACTAGAGAAGAAGTCCTCGAGATGGTCGTAAGTAGTATTAAGTTTGCTAAAAGTTTAGGCTTTGACGACATCGAGTTTGGTTGCGAAGATGGCGGCAGGTTCTTATCTTAAAACCTATACGTTTCCATTATTTTCTCAAAGGTTCATAAGAACATAAAACTATGGTATTTTTTTGGAACACGTAGTACTATGTTTATATAAAAAATATTAGCTGCGGTGAAATACAAAATACATGAATACTGAAAAAAACTATTTGCTTACTTATATAATTTGTATTTGAGAGATAATTTGATATTAAATAACTAAAATTGGCTTCATTGACCGTAGTGAAAACAACTTTTGGCTCCGCCAATTTAATGAACTTTAATACTCCCTTTGTTTCTAAATTTTAAAATTATATCAATTCCATAAATTTTAACCAATAGCAATTAAAATTATCAGTTAATATTTTTTAAAAGTTTACAATTCATTATTAAAAAAACATAAAAAATTAAAATATTGATCTTTTAGAAACAAGTAAAAAGTATTAAAACATGTATTATTTAGAAACAGAGGAATTAAAAGTTTTTTTACCATGTCATACCTATTTTAAAAATACTAATTTTTGATTAAAACTAAGCAGGTCCGACAAGGATTATATATGCAAGGTTTTTGAAGAAGCGATCAAAGCAGGTGCAACCACCGTGGCCTGCCCGGACACAGTGGGGATCAACATGCCGCAAGAATATGGAGAACTTTTCAGATACATCAAAGCAAACACTCCTGGAATTGATGATGTTATCTTCTGCACTCATTGTCACAATGACCTTGGTGTTGCTACCGCCAACACAATCGCCGTAGCTTTTCTAATTCTCCCTTTGCATTTTATTTACAAATATCAATCAAAATACATATAGAATTACACACTATATGGACATATTGATAGGGTATATGTGCGGGAGCACGACAAATCGATGTAACAATCAATGGGATAGGTGAAAGAAGTGGAAATGCACCGCTTGAAGAGGTATGATATGCTAGAAATCACACATCCAAAGTGAGACAAAACATAAGATAATATAATAGATAAGAATCAATTTTTTAATCTACTTATTACTAGTTGGTTTTGGAAATAGTCCATCAAATTCAACAAAATCATAATGATCTATCATAAATAAGGTATGATATGCTAGATAGAACACATCCAAAGTGAGACAAAACATAATATAATATAATCGAAAAGAATCAATCTTTTAATCTACTTATTACCAGTTGGTTTTGAAGATAGTCCATCAAACTCAACAAGATCATAATGGTCTATCATAAATAATTATTTCCGATGTATATATAGGTCGTGATGGCTTTAAAATGTCGAGGAGCATACCTGATGGATGGTGTCTACACAAGAATAGACACACGACAAATTATGGCTACTAGCAAGATGGTAACTTTGACATGATCGAGGAGCTAGTGTTTTCTATCCTTGGCGTTTACAATAAATGTATAATAATTGTTAATTCTTGAGCAGGTTCAAGAATATACTGGCTTGTATGTTCAGCCACACAAGCCTATTGTTGGAGCCAATTGTTTTGTTCATGAGAGTGGCATTCACCAGGTTCAGTGCATATATATACATGCATACCTACTTATATTATATTAAAAAATCAATTATGAGACTGGTTTGGTTATCATTCTTTGAAGGATGGGATATTGAAAAATCGGAGTACATATGAGATCTTGTCACCAGAAGATGTTGGAGTTGTAAAATCTCAAAATTCAGGCATTGTTCTTGGAAAGCTTAGGTAATTATTCAATTTTAAAAGTAATATTTTCTTGGTTTTACTTAATTAAAACCAATGCTTAACTCATTTGAAAAACTATTGAACTATGTAGTGGACGTCATGCGGTTAAAGGTCGTCTTAAAGAGGTACATACCTTGTGATTTTACCATTTATTATTACTCGTTAGGATACACTATGATTGTATATAAATACTCGAATAAAATAAGAGATCTATATATTTTATTTAATTAATAAACTTGGGTGTTTATTATTTCTGCTCTCAGTTGGGATATGAAATCAATGATGAGAAACTGAACGAGGTTTTCTCACGGTTCAGAGATTTAACAAAAGAGAAAAAGGTTTGTTTCTAATTTTGTATTATATGTATTACTTTTGATTTAACTTAGATATATTAGAATTTAATTGCGAATTGTCTTAAGAATCTCACACTTAATCATTGGTTTCAATTTGTTAATCATTTTAGAGAATCACGGATGATGATCTCAAGGAATTAGTATCATTATCATGTGGTGATGAAATCTTCTCCTCAGAGAAATTAAACAGTAACGGCTATGTACCAGCCCCTCAGATTTCATCAGTGGTATAACCATGTGAACATCTTTTATGTTTGTGTATCAATATAAGATCAAGACTCATTTGATATGCATATGTTGTAATGAATAAAACAATACTAAGAGAAAAAAAACTTTAGTCACTAATCACTTACCTTAGGAGGTGCAAACGTTTCAAGTGTCACCCACCTACCGAACTGGAGTTGACATAAGCAAATCAAATATGAGACGCGTAATTCGATTTGTACGTATATAAAAACATATTAATTAAAATAAATACATTCATTTAGTAGGTTAATAAAATATAAATTAAGATCATCCAGTTTAGAGGAAAGCGTACGTGTGGATATGGAATTGGACATGAAGTAATGGAGGCAATGTCGAAGACTCAAGACCGTCCAAAGTGTTTAGTTAGTGGAAGCCACGTCCCAACTTACTACCGATGTGGTAACTGTTAACCAACCACTCATGGCACAATAATCGTATGTAAAAAAATTGTTACTGCAGTTATTCGAGTATCCATGAGTATTTCAGACTCGGTTATAGGCAAAACGAGATGAAATATTCGATTTAATTCTTAAATTTAAAGTACTATTATACATAAGTTGTATCATAAATGCTTAATTCTTTTATATCAAAAAAAAGTTTACCCGTTACAATAAAATAATAAAAAATTAGTCTGTTCATTCAATATCATTCTATATTATTTAAATTATTTTTAAACTTTAATTTATAAAGTTATGCTATATCAAAAACGTTTTGAAAAAAATGAAAAACTAATTCCATTCTATTAAATTTTATAAATAATAATTTATGTCGTTTTATATATTTTATTTGTTTGTCACGTGTCACAGTTGTATAGCTTTCAATCCAACTTGTAGAAAAAGGTTATATCAAAATTTATTTTAAAAAGTCTATAACGTCTTAAATTTCAGGACCGACCTTAAATATATCATAAGAGTTTCTTATATTTTTTGTCAAAATATTAATTCTAAGTAATTTAAAGAGTTTTTGTTCAATGGCCTCTTTAAGTAGTTACAAAAATCACATCTTTGATCTATGGATAGTTTTAAAATACGAATATTGACCCATCTTCATACCTATATAATAAACTAATAAAATGGTCTTAAGTTGAAATATATACATATATATATAATAAAAAGTCGATAACCAAGGGGATTGTGACAAGTTTAATGTTCACATTTTCTAAAAAAAATTGGTAAACACGTTCAATATTCCTCGTATACATACGACACGTAGACATATACATAACACTTTTGAGACATTCGTTTTCTCCACAAACCAAACATTTCTCTCGACCAAAACAATGCCACGGCTAAGCAACGCCGCCGTGATAACAACCAACACAATCCTCGCATTGATCGGCCTCGCCACGTTATGTTTCTCTATCTACCTCTTTGTGAAAGGCTCATCAGAATGTCAACACTTCATTCAAAACCCTCTCATCGTGACAGCGACTCTCCTCTTCTTCATCTCTTCGTTAGGCCTCGTGGCGGCTCTCTACGACAACTACATCATCATTACTATCTACCTCTTCTTCCTCTTCCTCTCCATCCTTCTCATCTTCGTCTTCTCGATCTTTATCTTTCTTGTGACTAATGCTTCTGCCGGCAAAGCGTTTTCGGACAAGGGTATAGGGAATGTTAGGACCGGTGATCTTCAAAACTGGATAGGGAACCATTTTCTTCGAGGGGAGAATTGGGAAGGGATTAAACGATGCATGGCTGATTCTAGGATTTGTAAGTTTGGTCCAAGTGATGTTGATTTTGACGCTAAACATCTCTCGAACGTAAAGGTATGTGTTGATATAGTTTAGTAGGCATGGGCATTTGTAACCTTTTCTTTAAATGTGGTTTCACCTCTTTGCCGGAATCCAAATATTATAAACAGTCCATTAGAACGAGAATTAAATGGTTTTAACTTAATTTGTAGATATGACCATTTGTAAATTAAACTCAATATATTATCCCAACCGTTTTAAAAATACTTGAATGGAGCTCAAGAACTAAATACTTTGGATATCAATTATATTTGAACTATTATCTGAAAATATTTGAAGTTAATTAAATTTATTAATTATTTTTATATAACTTAAGATAATTTACATATCATAGAGTATTAGAGATTTTGGTAATTTTTATACCAGATCTTTTGTGAAATACTATTAGTTAGTTTATGTAGGTTGGTTAGTTTTTATCGGATTTTTTTTGGAATATTTAGATTTTTTATAAGTTTTCGATAACTTCATACATTGTTTCTAACTCAATCTGAACCAGAACCGGAAAAAAAACAAACCGAACTTAACCCAAAAAATTAAAACATCAAAATGAAACTTATTGGCATAGCATTGAAATTCCAAAAATCGGATCCATACGAGGCCCCGAGCGCCCATACCTACATTCAACAAAATCTAAATTGTTAATGTTATGTATATCTATACAAGTATCTAAATTGTTTTTTCCTTGTATTCAGTTCGGATGTTGTCGACCTCCAGTAGAGTGTGGCTTCAAGGCAAAGAATGCAACGTTTTGGACAGTTCCTGCCACGTCGAAGGCAGAGATCAAAGGGGACTGCAAAACGTGGAGTAACACGCAGAGCCAGTTGTGTTATGCATGCGAGACGTGCAAGGTTGGAGTTTACAAAGGGATAAGAAAAAGATGGAGGATACTTCTCGTCTTTAATATTCTTCTTATCCTTCTCGTCGTGTTGCTTTACTCATGTGGCTGCTGTGTGAAAAACAACAATCGTGTGCCATGGAAGCGTCGGTTCCTCTGAAACACTCATCCTTCTTCATTTTGTTATTTTTTCTTCTCAAATTAATTAATAGTTTATCCTTCATTTTTTTTTTCAAAAAAAGTACTTGATGTTTGATAAATATTGAACATGAATATTGGTTTGGTTAATATTAATGTGTGAGTGGCTTGATGGAAAAAAATTACAATGGTCTAAAACCTAACAAGTTGCACCTTCAGAAATATATGAAGATCGATTTCCAGAGGATAGACAATCTTATTATTATTTATTTATTTCTGTGAATAGGAAATTATTTATTGATTATACAACAAAAGACAAGATGATGTGTGTGAATGGCAGTATATGTTTTATAGCTTCTGAGTTTTAGAGTAAGTCAGTTACCTAACAACTCTTCTCATAACCCTATTTATTGGTCGGCCAAGCAACAACATCCCGATGACCATCCAAGTGAAATAGAATAGTCTTTTGGCTCACCTATACTAAAATGCAAAACATGGGAATTCACCACCCACTTCCTCATCTACATGTCATGAATCATGATGCAGCTATTTATCATTGATCTCACCCTGGAAAGAAAAAGAAAGAAACAAAATGAAATGAAAAAAAGAAATTAAGCAGCTAAAGAAAATAAAAATATACAACTTCATATACATGAGTAAATATGGTTTTTTTGCTTTAGAAATTTTAAGGTGTTTTGATATTTCACGGGAAGAGAAACTATCGGCTATGGAAACAACAACATGGCCTGCCAATACAATGGTAAAGTATATGATCTAGACTTGTGTTCACCTTTCTAGAGAAAAATGCAAGAGCCTCCCCTGTCTCTTTTTGAACACACAAATATTATAGATAGAAACCAACCAAGAACTAGTTGGTGGAAGCAAAGTACAAAGCAGATTTGGCTAGCGAATCAGCCATAAAGTTCAAGTTTCTCAAAATAAAACTAAAAGAAATGCAAGAAAATGAAGAAGATTGAGTCTCGTTGTCCCGAGTGATCTCAGCCTTTTATAATATTTAGAGTGTTATGAGTCATTGCATATTTAAATAGATGATTCTTTCCCGCTCATATACTGATTATAATATTCACAAATAATTAAATTATAATAATTAATTAAGTTCATTTAATTTAGTTATAAGTTCTGAAGACTACTTCTACCCATCCTCCAACTAAATTCAAATAAACTTCTGAAGTTAAACCTAAAATAACATATAGTTTGATAAAAACTATATTCGTAGTAAAAGTAGTCATATATTTATTCTTTTAATATCTATAACTATTTGTGAAATAGCTCTTGATTACAAATAAAAAAGAGTTGCTTACTAAAAATATATATATATTTTAATGAACTATTTATTAAAGATCGATTCTTAAAATTTATAGTTTTTTAAAATGAAAATAAAAAATATTTCCAATAAGAAGTTATATATCACAAAAAGGTTAAAAGAACATCCAAATTCAATACTTTTGCATAGTTCTACACAAAAAAAAACATAAGCAAAATATAAGATTTTTTTGAGTAAAAAATATGAGAATAATAAATGAGAGGGTGAACGTTCCATTTTCCCACAAGAACTATCATATCGCATCAGATGTCCACCAAACTATGAACTCGTTCAAAATCTTCCCAAACTAAAAGGTATAACTTAATCATTAGTTGAGAACTTAATTATCCATAAACCATGGTTTCAGCTGGTTTATTGTTAACCAAATAATTTTAACCATCTAAACCATAAAAAGTAATATTAAAGTAAAGAATATTTATATATCACAAAAGTCTAAAATAACATCTAAATTATTCCAATACTTTTGCATACTTTTAGAAAAAGAAATATAAGCAAAATATGAGAATAATATATCAAATGTGTTTTAAAATATGGTTAGTTAAATGACATGTTAGTAGGAATTAAAGTTTTAGCTAATACGTTTTATATAGGTGTCGGATACGGCATTGTCAAAAGAAAAACAAAAAGACTTTGAGGGAATATAGAAAATGGCAATACTGGAATACCAAAAGGGGTTGATTTGACTGCCATTGTCTTGAGCACATGTTATTGGCCGAGATACAAAACATTAGGCGTCAATCTACCATTTGAAATGGCACACTGTATCAAAACTTTCAAAACATACTTTGAAACCAAAACCAAACAGATGAGGCTTAAGTGGATTTATTCTTTGGGAGCATGTCATCTTAATGGAAGATTTTATTCTAAACCTATCAAGTTGATTGTTTCTACCTTCCAAATATTTATATATGTGGTTTTGGTTGTTCTCCCGTGACAATATATTTTAATATATCATTTTATATAAATGAATATTGGTTTGGTTATATAAATGTGTGAATGCATTGATGGAAACAATTATGATGATCTTGAACCTAAAAAGTTAAACCATTTAGAAATATATGAACTTTTGCAAAATAGACAAACAATGTAAAAATACTCTAAGTAAGTGTTTATTGTTACTATAGTAGAAACTCTATAAATTAATACTCTATAAATTAATAAACACCAGAAATTAATATTTTTGAACATGAATACTTGTTTGGTTATATTAAAGTGTGAATGCATTTGATGGAAACAACTATAAGAGCATCCTATCTCAAACCAAAAAAAAATATTTAACTTAATTTTGCATAAACCAGTAAACAAAAAACAAGTAGTTTTCATGAATCTCTAAGAATATTTTTTTGAAATTCCCTTCGCACTTTCTTTGGAATATTTTTATTATGAAAAATCTCTTTTAGATACTTGGAAAAGCATGTTCTATGCTCTTGGAAAAGCATGTTATATGCTCTAATGATCTAAAACAATGAACTTTTGCAAATAGACACACTGTGTGAAAGTTTCCAAGTAATAAATGTTTATTGTTATTAATTTTACCCCATGTCTTAATGATAAATATATTCTACAAAAATGTATTATTGCTGAAACTAAAATGTTCTATTGGGAAAATAACATGTTTAGGAGCAAAAGAAGCTTATTTGAGGAAATTACAAGAAACAAACAAAAACGAATAAGCAACCACAGAACCACATGTTATTAGGAGCTCAAGTGTACATGTTGGGTTAATGAAAAATTTAGGAATGATTAGAGAACCACAGAACCACACGGTTGTTAATGCACCAATACTGCAACCATAATAACCAAAACACAATCATGAGAAGAAGAACAAGTTTTCATTTCAGCTAAAGTCAATAGCACCAAGCTCTTTGTCTTCTCATTCAAGAAATATACGCAAGCAGCCAACGATACCGCCACTTACAAAAATAACAAGAAGCAAGACTCGTCCACATTATTTATGTATCTACATGTTAATTTTACTTCGAAGCCTAGACAGAAACTGTTCTTAAAGATGGAAACTCTGGACCTTAGTGACTAAATTTGAAGATGGGTTTCACGAAGACAGAGAAGATGATACCATCAACGGTGCACCTAGGGACTTTAATGAAGCTTCTCGAAACGCTCCGTAACGGTAACAGTTGCTTACTTTGGATTCAAGCTGCTTAACATAAATGAAAGCTCTTAAGAATCAGTTCTTGAACACACAAAACTCAAAATCAAGAAAGCTGGAATGAAGGAAGACAAAAGCAAAGAAGATTTTTTTTGTCATTTCATTATCTATATGAGTAGAAAATTATTTAATGATACATACAAATATGTGGATTATACAACAAAAGACCAGATGTTGTGTTTGAATGGCAAACAACAGTTGGTGTTGGAGAGAATATATGTCTCATTCTCATAGCTTCATCTGTTTTGATATCAATTCCAGAAAATATGTTTGAAAATATGTTTCAAATTCAGTTAACTTCATCATTTTTGTTTGATGTTATGTCTTTATCTTGTTACTTCTGTTAAACAATTTCAAAAATTAAAGAATGACAGTGAAACAGTAAAGTAAATATTTTTTCAGACTTTTTAATGTTTGATACTTCTGTTAGTAGTCTATGTTCTTCGTATACCTATCTCCTGCAAAAGTGAAAGGAAAATACTAAAATCAACAAATGCAAAACTCTGACAGATGAAAAAAATAAGTGGTTAGTTTTTCAAACAACCAATCAGTCCTACAAATGGATTTAGCAACTCTTGATTAAGCTCTTCCAATTTATTTTTCTTCAGTCTCTTAAACAACAAACCGAAAGCAAACCAAACTACTATTCCAGGAATACTACTCTCATTTCCAATGTCATCATCACGAAGAATGTAAGATATCAAGTCAAACAGATCTTCTTGGTCATAAGAGATATTGTTTTCAAACCTAGCTGAAATGTTTTTCAGAATCTCCTCCAAATTTGATCTTGTCTTTTCATTTGAAAGCTATTTCAGCTGAACAATGTAGATAGACTGGAGGTGGAAAGATTGGCTAAACGTTTTGTTGTATAACAATGTTAGAGAACTCTTAATCAACTCATAAAATTGGATTGTTAAACATTTTAGAAACCTCCCCCTACAAATATAATGATTAATCAACATGTAAGCTTTATTTGTTTTTCTTTGTTTGATTTATCTAAAAGTAAAAAACCAAGAAATAGAAGTGATGTGTGTCTTTGTACATTCTTTGTACAGAAAACGAATATGAAAAAAGATAGAATCAAATTAATTCAGTTTACCTGAGACTTTTTCTCTCTTGCTTCTCAATTCCTTGGATTAATTCTTCAATAATTAGTTGTGTATATTTCTTAACTTGACATCTCGTTGTAACAGTAAACCGAAGAATTTTTTCCACATATCCTGGAAAAAAAATATCTTATTTAACTACTGCAAACAAAAGAGAAACGAAAGTTGCATAACTCAAAATCATCTCTTGATGAAAAATGAGGAAATGCTATGAGCAGCTCGTTTACCATAAGAAGTGAGCAATATTTTTGAAAAGTAATATCATCAAGTTCAATTTTCTTCCAAATAGTCTTGAAATGTTTGTTGAAATTTTTCCTAATAATTACCATAAATAACACCATCACCTACATTGAGTTAAATTCCAAAATAAGCAATGATAGAAAAATTCTCTAGATGCAATCTAAAATAAAACATTGAATTGACCTTTGCTACGACAACTAAACAAGCAGACCATACATATCACGAGGAGAGAATCATCATGTTCTCTACCAGAAATATTATCAAATCACCAGTCTTGGACTGCTCATTGTCAACTATGGGAGGCATAAGAGATAGAAGGCTGAAAAACAATTTCATGCAGTGCATGTTTTTTTAAAAACTAAAATCTACTGCAAAATCGAAAGATAAAATCTAAAATCCAAAAATTAGAAACCAAAATCTAAAAACCAGTAAAACAATCATCACATGATTCTTATAACTTTTTGATTTAGAAGATTTGTTGTATTTACCATCCTTTGAGTTATACTATTGCGCAAAATCATATTAAATGGACCAGGAACTCATTGGTTTAGTCTTGAAGAATCTACTTTATAACCTACTTACACTCAGTTAAAGGACAAAAGAGAACACACTGCTTGTCCGCAGGGCCGGCTCAATACTACATTGGGCCCTTGGCAATTTTCTTTTTATGCATTGTAGTTAATCAAACATAATATTATGGCTCCTTTAAAAACCTAAAAAAACAAAATTTAGGCCTCTATTATCATTAAATTCACTTGATTTTAGGATGGGCCTGGGGCCTATGCACTGCTCACCCTCCCTCCCGAGCAGCCCTGCTTGTCCATAACCTACCAGTTGTCGATACAAGGTAAGAAAATAGAAGTTGAGAACCAAGTGAATTTGGTTATGTTAATAGTTCTAATGTTTGGGCTTCATAAATGGGCTTTTCAGCTGAACATTTACTGCTTTATGTACTCCTTTGGGCTTTGATACAATACACGGTTGACAAAAAAATGGTAAAAGTTTCCTGACGTCGTCTGTTATTAGGGCTCGTATATAATATTCTTCTCTTGTGTTTCTAAGTCCCAAAACCCTAGAAAAATCTAAATATTGCTGCTGCTTCTAATGGCTACGGATGATGATTCTAATAACAATAATAATAAAGTCAAGTGTATTTGCAGTGATAAGAAGGTTGTAGAAGTTGATGCCAAGACATGGGAGTTGTTCAATAAGATGGTTCCAGATGAAGGATTCCATAGGGCACGTGAGCCGGTGGAGATGTCCTTTGTGAGAAGCACAATCTTCAAGAAGATTTTAACCTACTGCGTGAGGATCAGTGATGCCACTTTCTCCTCGGACGAGGACGTGGTGCTGAAGAGGTGGATGTATGATGAGTTCCTACACAGTGAAAGCTTGATGAGTCTCTTCCGCCTTGTCCAGATAGCTGATTTTCTGAGTCTTACGTCACTGGACGCTCTTGTCCTCCAGTATGTCGAAGACAAATCAGAAGAAGAGATATCTTGTATGGTACGCAATGAAGATCTCAAGTCTCTCCTCAAAATTGTCAAGGTATTGTTTTTTTAAATTTTTAAAATTCAGATAAATGTGTTTTGGGGTCTCCTCCTAAGACCACCTCCATTAGTAAGAACCTATGGGTCTTAATTTTTTTTTTTTTTCTTAATAAAAAATGTAAAAGAAATAAATTAATCGTGGATCCCCACTTGTCAGTGATGTGAAGATATTTAAAGATTTTTCTAAGGAAAAGTAGTGGAATTCGACCCCTTTTCGGTTAAAAACCCCCCAAAAACTCCTTGATGGACATGCTCTAACTCGATTATATGTCTTGTCTTTTTTTGTTTTTTAGTGGGCTCGTTTTTTCTTGAAAAATCCTGAGAAGCTGTCCTCTGCAGTGCTTCCCCTTGTAAAGAAACCACAAGAAGAGTTGATTGTCAACAAAATGTGTCTAGTTTGATCAAGTTGATCAAGGTTTGTCCTCTCATCTTTAAATCACAATTATAATACTTAAATTGTCTTATTTCAATCTTTTACTTACTTGAGCCTACTGTTGCAAAGTTGGCTAACCACGTTCGTTATGAGAATGTGCGCAAAGCTGCACACAGCCTTATCCTTGGCAAGTCAAGAGACGAACTTTCCCATGAAATCCATAACCAAAACCTCAAGTCTCTCATCAAAATCTTCGAGGTCAGTCATAATAACTTTCTTAGATTGTTTTATGGACAAATCTTTCAAATAACTTTTTTTAATCCAAACGTTATAAATGTAAACTTACACTTTCTAATAAAGGTTATTTTGGTCATTTTTTTCTTAAAAGTTATTTTGATGACAAAAACCTTTTTAGGATCATCTTAGAGTATTACTCTTGTTTTATTGATTGTGGCTTTTAACGGGTGGAACCAAATAAATGGAGTGATAGGGGAATTGAATACAACAACAACAACAAAAATATAGAATAGCACAAATAATACTGTTTAAAATACTCTGATTCACCCTCTCTTTCTCTTTTCTTCAACAGGTGGCTAGAGCTGAGAAACTTCAGCCACTGCAAGACATGGTGGTCCAATATGTCGACTTGAGATCAAAAAAGGAATTGGTCCAGATGGTTAGCACCGAATTATATTGCAGACGGTCCAACTACTTGGACAAGTCCGAGTATCTGCGAAGGGGCACTACTGACACAGATAATATCTTTCGTGACTATATCTTTACCCAAGAAGAAGAAGAAGACGACGATACATTGTATCAAATTCCCATCTAGGATGGTAGCAAAAGGTTAGTGCTTGATCCTTGTTTCTACTGCTTCTCTACATGTTATAATAGTATATTAAATTAGCTTCTTCTTCTTATATAATGTTATTCAGAAGGAAGAATGCAAAACCAAGACTAACAAGTTGAAGTTGGTACCATGCATAAGTAAGAAGCCAAGGACAACAAAGTTGAACTTGAACAAGGATTTGTTGGATATTTAATCTCTTTATTTAATGTTTCTCTAGATCAATTTAACCTTAATTTTATCTTAATGGCCTTTTAGTCTCTGCTTGTTTTTAACTTCAGTTTCTAAATGTCTCTATTTGTTGTCTCCAACTCTAGAACCATCTGATTCTTCCTGCTGTAATTAACATCAAACATCATATATCAATGACCATTTATCAAAGGTTTTGTCCCCTCTAAACAAATGTCTCTATGTTTTTGTTTTTTTGGTACCAAAACTTTATAAATACGTATCAAAGTAAACTCTCTAGAAGGAGAAAATGGAGTACATAGGTATTTATTTGCAGCTTGTATATACCGATATGTTTGTCTTTACTTTATATATATGTTTGTTAATTTCTAATATTAATTTTTATATTATTATTAGAAAAGTTGTTATAAGTTAATTTAGCAATCGATAATTTTATATGTTTTAAAATGATTTAAGAATGATTCTTGCATCTCAATAAATTTTATGAAATTTATATCTAGTAATTTTACTTGTATTATACTAAAGTTTTAATTAAAAATTTCTATTAATATATATAACTGATGATAAATTGCTTTTTTTTTGCAAATATGAATCCATATACTGATATGACCATGTTTTAAAAAAAATGTAAAATCCAGATTTTGTGGTATAAGACATTAGAGAGCTCCTAATCAACTCAGTAAAGCCGGATTGTTAATTCACGATTGCTTGTATTATTTTGCTCAAGGTTGCATGAAATCTGAAACATATACATAGAAACGAAACGTTTCAAAACGTGAAAATGAAATTATAAAGAATTACAACTAGAAACGCGGTCTTTTTATGATATATATGATTAATTAACATGTAAACTTTATTTGTTTTTCTTTGTTTGATTTGTCTAAAATAAAATAAAAACAAATAATAGAAGTGTTGCTTGTCTTTGTACATTTTATAAGCTTTTTATTCAAAATTCAATCTTTTTTAAAACTAAAGTATGTTATCTTTCGATAAAATAGTGAAGTCATCTTCATTTCAAATCAAATTATTATACGGAAGTGATAACAAATACAAAATTTCGAAGATGATATTAAAACACAAATCAACAAAATAAACGTATAGAAAAATGAAACCGATTAGTAAACACTAAAATCAAAAGACAAATAGTTATTCATATTTTGAAATCAAAATCACGAATTTCCAAAATAGAAATATAAGTTTCCATCATGTTTCCAAAATAAATAAAAAAATTAAGAAATGCACTTCCACAAATTTTCAAAAATTTCAATTCCAAAACATTTCCAAATATGAAATAGACACTTGGGGGTGTTATTGAATCCATAATTTTAATGGAATTCAAATTACGTCTGGTAATTAGAGTCTGATTGTATTTCCATGGAATTTGATGATTCCATTACGATTCACGTGGATTTAGTTGTACTTTATTTAGTAAATGTTATGGAACTTTTTTTGTTTCGAAAAACACAGATTTTTTTAAAATAATTTTTAATTTAATTTATTAGGCAGTTAAGATATGAGATCTTTTACAAATGCGGCATAAACTGTTTTGGATCATCTTCAACCTATTGATGTCGTCTTCTATTATCTGATTATTCAAAAAGTGAATTCTTTTTTTTTTGCATATTCTAAATAAATCAAACCAATTGTTAACTTAGCATGATCAATTTGGACTACTCTATCTTGGCAATAATTAACATTTAAGTATGTTCTTGCACCTAGAATTTTGGACAAAGTAATAGATAGAGATCTCTTGTGCTCGTTGAACAAAAAAAAATCTCTCGTGCTTCTATTATATTAAAACAGAGTCCTATTTGAAAATTACCTTGGCATATTTTTTTTGGACTTATTGAAAAATGTTGTGACTTATCTATTAACTAACATCTATATTATTAAAAATTAAGTATAAAACTGGAATGTTTGGAAACATAGATAGTAGACTAAAGGAAAAATGTTTGGAAACACGGATAGCAGATTAAATATTTTATTCTATTTACACATTTAGTCATCTCATTTCTTTCTTATTTACAGATTTTTCCAATATCAATTAAAATAATATATTTAAATTAATTAATTTCAATGAGTTGTTATTTCTTTGTCGTAAAAAAAACAATCTCGAAATATATAGTGTATGTTATATAAAACTATCTATAAATATAGTATTAATTTATTTATTTTAGTAAAATATAAAAGAATCTAAAAAAATTTTACTTAAAAAATTAAATATTTTTATAAAATTATACATTAATAAATTTCGTGATTAGTAATATAATATTATTATAAATTAATTTAACTAAGTTTTTATTATAAAACAGGAAAATAAAATTCTACACTATTTTTTTAATAAATTCTATAAATATATTCTCTATTATATAAAAATAGCAGTGTTACATTAGTTAAATATGGTAAAATTATATTAAATAGGTAAATTAACAAATTTTAAAATTTTATCTACTATTAACAAATAGTAATTAGACCATTTCAAAAATTAGTTAATATGACATATTTAATTATTTACATTAATAATAAATCAACTAAGGATTTGAATTTTATTTTTTAATTATAACAAAATCTGTTGAGAAAGAATCTAACAAAATCTTAGTTAAGAATTTAAATATTTTTATAAAATAATACATTAATAAATTTTGTAATTAGTTATATAATATTATTATAAATCAATGTTAACTAAAATTTTTTTATAAACAAGAAAATAAAAATTCTACTATTTTTTATAAATTCTATAAATAAACTCTGGATTATATGAAAATAGAAGTGTTACATGAATTAAATATGATAAAATTATATTAAATAGGTAAATTAACAAATTTTAAATTCTAAAGTTTTTCATATAAATAAATCATCATCTACTCTATTAAAATAGAGTCCTAAATTTATCTACCATAAAAGTTATCATTAACTTTTGGACTCTTTCAAGTTTGTTAAAAAAATGCATAATTTATGGACCATATCAAGTTAGTTATATATTTATCTTATTAATTAAAGTATTTTTTGTATTGTTTGGAAACACGAATAGCAGTTTAAAAAAGTTTTGTTTGAAAACATGAATAACAGTTTTTAAAAAAAGTTTTGTTTGGAAACAAAAATAGTAGTGTTCTTTCATTAATGTTTTTTAGTAATATTATTAACATAAGACCCAAAATATTTCAATATGTATGATTAAACATATTCATTAAAAAAAATCGTTAACGTAAATATGTAATATACATATACATTTTTATATATATATATATATTTTTTTTCTCAGGTTGTTATAATAACTATATTTTATATTAACTATTTTAAAGATGTTTGCTATTCATTTAAATATGTTATATACAAACATAAAATTATGGTAATTTAGACAATCATATTAATTTATTAGTTATATAATAGATCAAACAATAATACAATGTGAACAACTTCAAACATATACAAACATATATAAAATAAACACAATTATATATGTTATACATTACAATTTACGATAACACCCATGCGGGTGTTAGAAATGGTCATCTAAATATCTATCGACTACAATTCGGTTTTTCTGAATGTTGGGGTTTAAAGTGATTTTACATCCGAATATTATGAATTTACGGACGGTGTCGAGTAGAATCATTCAAGGTCTGTGTAGGTTTGTAGAAATCTAAAAATATCTAAAATATGTCGGTTTATAAATATCATTAAATAATATTTTTAAAACCGTAAAAAATAAAAACTCCGCGCTTGGAAAGCGCGGGTCAAAATCTAGTTAGTATTTATTTTACAGTTGAATTCCTTCAAAATATTAAGCAAAAGTCTTGTATTTGTTTTACTCTATTTTTAGACACAAGAGTCCATTAAAATCCAAGAAAAGTGAATTCTAACAAAATCAAATGGAAATTGAATAACAGGTGATTTTATTTCATTTCAAATTCCATCTAACAAATAACTAATCCAATAACAATGGATTTCACCTTAAATTTGAAGTCCATTAAATTCTATTGAAATCATTAATTCAATAACACCACTTAGAGGAGTTTCCATGAAACTTAGAATTTGTTATATGCGACTAAAATAAATAGAGGAAAAATAGAAAATAAAATAAATAAAGATAGTTGACAAAAAAAATAAAAAAATAAAATAAATAATTAAGGATATAAATAAATCTGAAATCGCCCAAACTCTAGAAATAACTCAGATTAGGTTCAA